>NDGN011558029.1:0-15543 GCA_002564285.1 Tympanoctomys barrerae | reverse complement strand
AAAAAAAAAAAAAAAAAAAAAAAGAAAAGAAACCAACCAAATACAAATGCTGATGGGCTGTGGGAAAATAGAAATCCTTTTTCATGGGTAGACTGGTGGAACAACTGTGGAATTAGTATGGAGATTTACCAAAAACCTAAAACTAGAGGTTTCATTTGATCCTACTCTTCCTGATTTTGAAATCTTCCTGAAAGAAGTAAAAGTGTCATAGCACAGCAATATGTACATACCCATTTTTTATAGAAGCAGTTTGTATCAGGTAAATCTTAGAAACAGTCCAGATGACCATCACCTGATGAATGGATGAAGGAGATGTGGGCTTTTTATACAGAGAATTAGCTTGAAACATTTCTAGCTAATAGAAATGTTGATACCATATTCTTATAAATCAGACCCATATGCATAAATATTGCATGGTTTCTCTGGTGCAAGAAACTGAAAGTGTAAGTAAGAACCGAAGTGTATAATAGATATTTGAAAATGGCTAGAAAATGTTCAAAATGAAAGAAGAACAAAGGAAGGGAGAGAGGAAAATGAAGGGATAAGAAAATGCAAGAGGATAGAAGGCAAAAATTGTAACAATGCTTTTGTAAATAAAGAGGAGAAGAGGAGTTGAAGGGAGAGGGAGGGAAGTGGAAGAGAAAAAAGGAAGAAGCAAAATATATCATGTACTTATACAAATTTTTTTGATAATGTTATCGTTATGAAAAAAGAAGACACCATCAAGAACATTTATAAATGAGAGGGCATGTCCATGCCTGACTTGAAAGACAGGTGAATTCACATGTTAGAACTAACTTGGTAGTGCAACTGGGACTTGACATTGAAGCCAGTGCGCAATTGTCATTCTCAAACTCCTAGGGCCGTTCAGAAGTATGTTACTGTATATCTGTTCTGCCTGTGCTTTTTAAATACAACAACAAAGCCCAGAAGACTGTGTATTTATTTACAGCATGGTTTGCGGAATATTTTAAGCCCACTGTTGAATCCAACCACCCAGAATAAAGTATTCCTTTCAGATTATATAACACTCCCGATCTCTCAAGAGCTCAGATGAAGATGTACAGTGACAGTAATGCTGTTCACATGCCTCCCAACACAATGTCTATTCTGCAGCACACAAGGCAAGGAGTACTTTTAACTGCAGTCTTAAAATGTAATGACCTCTCAATAATAAATTTTGAAGTAGACCAAATGGCCTTAAAGTTTTGGTGCTGGGTGAGTTGATCATTTGCAAGAGATTAGAGGGTTTGCAGAGAAGTGGGTTGTGAGGAGAGGCAGAAGCAGTTCACAAGCAGAAGCACAGAAACTGGAGGCTGAGCCTGCTGGTTTAGGCAGTGAGGTGAATAACAGCTATGCTAAGAAAGACTTCAAGGAAATGATGTTGCTTGATTCCCTAAATATTACATGGTCATCATCTGGATACAGGTGTAGTTTTGCTGTACAAATCCCTTGAAATGACTTGTGTTCCTCAAATAAATATAATGACAAATCATAGCACAAGTCAATATTGTGTTCTGTAATTGCACAGTGGAGTTGGAGATTTTTTATCAGAATAATCCTCAACTCTGGAAATTTCCATAGCATTCTTTTCTCTTCAGTAAAGGAAGTAATTCTTAAAAAATAGCATACTTCTGCTAAAATTTACCTATTACAGTCAGAAGACCTGAGTTTCCAGAAATGATCCCTGGTCTTCTCTCTATTGAAAGCATGAAGCAGCACAGTAGATGGCTGTGGAGTCTTGTGTTTGAATCGGGCCACTTTTACTCACTAGTTTTATAACCTAGAGCAACCTTCCCATTTCTCTAAGTACCAGCTTCTGCATCACTGACATGGAAATGTAATGAGACTGTAAGGTTCTTGAAATAGAGAGCGGTTACAGGAAGAGCAGCTGGTGGAGCATGAGGTCTTAGCAAACAGTAATCACGGTAGGATTTGTTAAGGGGAGGAACAAAATGGTATGCAAGTGTGGGGGAGAACTCGATCAAAGAATGTGTTCTACTTGTTTCTTTTTTTCTTGAGAAACAAATAGCAATGAGACGGTTTCAAAACTGATTACTAGGACAGTTTCAATAATTAATACATTGTACATTGTTATCTTCTTAGTGGTTATCCATAGTGCAAGACGCAGACTTGATTCTGTTTCTTATGGGAATCATTTGCATTACTTCTTTGCAGAATAACGGGACCACTGAGCATCAGATAGAATCTTTCATAAGGAAAAAGCTGGAGTCACTGTTAAAAGAATCTCAAATTAGAGACAAAGAAGATCCTGACAGTTTTACGGTGAGGGCGCTCCTGAAGGCCACACATGAAGGCTTGAATGCCCACCTGAAGCAGGTACAGTTTCCTGCAGTGCTCATTCCGCTACAAGAACATGTAAACTTCCTGGTACTTTGTAATTTTTTGTCACTTGTGAATATGCTTCTCCAACTTCTTTATTTCTATCATATTGTATTATAATGAAAATATCAAAAGGATGCAAAAAACAGCTACAAGTCTGGAGATGGGGGATAAAATGACATGACAACTGCTGCAGTGGGACTCTCAGGAGAAAGCCCGCTGTCTCTGGGCTCAGGTGAGAGAAGAGCCTCCAGCCTACGATGTGCTTCACCTGCTCTCTGCTCCCCATGCAGCAACCTCCATGCTCTATGGATTTTATCTCCCCACATGTCTCCTGTCTGTTAACTTATCTTCCCCATAGTTATATCCAAATCTAGACAAACGTCAATTCTTTCTCCTGTTTCAGTTTAAATTCTACTTGGAAGTCAGCATGGTTTTTCAAAAACTATAAACCTAATTGTCATTCCACTGTTTAAAATTCTTCCAGTTACATTTCAGGTAGATTGTAAACTCCTTGACTAAGCTTTCAAGGACCTGCAAAAGAGTATTCTTGCCTCTCCTCCACTCTCAGATCTCTGTTTCCCACTACCCACCATTGTTACACCAGCCACAGTTACCTTCATGTCCCATGATCCTCCTCACAGCCCTTCCCATTTGCCAGGTGCACTCCATTCCTGTATCTTCTCTAGCTAACTCCTATTAGTCATTTAAAGCCCAGCTTCAATGTAATATCTTAAAAGTCTTGCCTTGATCTTTGAATTTCATTAGCTATCACCTTTATATTGTCCATGGTGATCTGACATGTCTTCTCTTTTCTGAGGGTTTGTCTATATACTTGCATTTGTTTGTTCAATGTCTGTCTTCCCACTTAGTCTTTAGATTTCTGAAGATAGTAATGAGCCAGTCTTGATAGCTCTTGTTTTCCTGGTTTATTATAGTGTCTATAGTTTAGGAAGATCACAGATAGTTCTAAAATAAACCAATGTTTTGCATTCTTGATGAGATTTTTAGCTGTGGTTTCTAATAAAAGTGTCATAAATGGCCAAGGAAGAGAGAGGATTTTAAAATGTTATCATTGTAGAATATTGAGAGCATTTATTCTGGACACCAGGGGACCCTTGTTGTTACTGGCATGACTAATATCAGTTTTCCATGCTGCTACTGTCTGTCCTCCATACTCCTGGAAGAAAGATCATATCTTATCATTGCTGGTTACCTTTAGACTTTGCAAAACTACAGCAAAACTATAGCATTTAGCTGTTCCTCAGAACTATTAGTTTCCAAAGGTAGAAAGCCCAATTCAGAATTATTAAGATAGTGAAGAAAGATGCTAGGTTAGGTAGCTGGTAAGTTTGTTTAAAGAGTAGGGTTCAGAATGGGCTTAGTCTACAGGGTCTGCATAATATCAGAGATTTTTTTTTTCTATTTGCCTTCTTCAGTTTAGTATCATCCAAAATCTTGTAACCCTTCCCTCCATAGTTGGCAGTCCCAGGAGCTACATTTTTGTTGGTCCATAAACAGGGTGTGAGATAGTATATTTGTCCCCAGCTAATAAACCAGAATTCATTTTTAGCCCTTATTGGAAATTTAGCTCATAAATCAACTCCTAAGGTAATCACTATGACTTTGGATAATTGTTCTTCCTGAAATAAATTTCACAAGTGTATGGGATAAATGTATTGCTAATGCCAGTGAACACTTACCCTTGGCGCTTGTGCTTCGGATGTTTCATCTTGTAATATCTATCAGAAAAGCAGATGGACTATTGAGGAAGCAACCAAAAGGTCGGTTGTAGTATTATGATTCTCCAGTAATTTTGGATTTTATTAAATTTTCAAAAAAATCTTAGATTTTCTTAAACTTGTAATAAAAAAATACAAGCAGGTTACCCTCCATCTAGGAAACAAAGATACCACGCTAGTGCCTGTAAGGTCGCGTTCAGTTAGGCCACCATGGTTTCCTCTGCTTATCCTTCATGAGTCTCATTGGCTGACCTGGACCAGTCATCACTCATATGCTTTTGGAGGAGTCTTTGTCATGTGCCAGATTATTCCTTTTGGGAAGGCAGCCAGAGGTGTTTGATAGTTAGAAAGGAACAAAGTAAGCTATTTTTCTTTTGCTATCCATTGAAGATATCTTAATAATTTTACTATCAGGTCAAATGGAAAGCAACCTTAAATTTTAGAGATATAATAAAGGAAAACTTGTATCATTTTTTGGTTTTGTTTTGTTTTCTCTTAAACCTGGGTTACAAAGAGAATGTAATTATATTAGTATAAAACAAAAAGAGCCTTTGACTTTAATAAAGTGAGGTGTAAAGTACTGAGGTTTTGAACACTGCTACCTTACTTTTCGAAATAAAGTTTATGTTCTGTGGGCAAGTAAAGTAAGTCACTATTGGGTCAAGTACATCTGGGCCAAGAACATGTGTGCTTAAATTTCAATCTGACAGTGTGCTAAGCATGGTTCAGGAGAGCATCATTTTAGCTCTTCCTTTCTTGGATTAGAATTCAGCTGTGTGGGTGTGAGTTCTACACACAAAAAAGAGTTCTTGAATATTATCTATCTATCTATCTATCTATCTATCTATATTTAACTAACTCAGCTCTCCCAACTCTCAGCATGCCAGGCCTACCCCCACCCCCAGTTTGCAAATTCCTATTTGTTCTTGTCATTATCTCGTGTCAGCCATTTGATGACTCCTAACAGTTTATAGGCTAAAGTTCAAATTCACAGATGTAGCTCATAAGATTCTCTCTTTAGCCCCTTCCCACTTTTTAATCAGCATGCGTCCATGACCTTGACTCTAGTTGGTGGTCTTGTGTGAGTCCAAACAACACTCAGTCCTTCATTATCTAGGAGGGCACTATGCTCTGACTACTTGGCTTTTTTATTTGCTATTTCCTTGGCTGCAACACGCTTCCTCTTCCTAAATTCACTTAGATAGCATCCAGCCATCTGCAGGCTTCAGCTTTTATACCATGTCTCCTTAGAAATCCTTCATAGTTCTCAAGTTTGGCCATCTTGTGGTGCCCCGAGCTTTCCTCATCAGCTTTTATTGTCTTGCAGTGCTAAGATTTTCTCCACCACTAGATGTAAGTACTGTGAGGGTAAAGCCTGTGCTTCCCTTGTTTGCTCTGCCCTTTTGTACTCATCAAATTCCTAGGACAGTGCCAGTTCCATGACTTCAATGAAAGATGAGTGCTGATATTCAGGCAAGGATCACAGCTTCAGATAGATTAGTACAGTTAGTCATAAGTCTCCTGGGTAAGGCATAGGGTGACAAAGGTTGGGGAAATTGGGGAGGCAGCCAGGAAGGAGACTTGGAGCCAGGGAGAGTCTCTGTTTTATGACTGATTAGTTGGTAGCTTTGGACATTTTGTCTAACTTTACTACAGTTTAGTTTTTACTATCTGTATAATTGAAGTTTAATGATGCTTATTTCCAAAGACAATTGTGTAAATTAAATGAGAATATATGTAATGCACGTAGCAATGTCCCTGAGTAGTCAGCGCCTCTTAACGTTGAGTGATGCTATACTTCAATTTGTTTGGGACGGTCTTGCTTTATACTTGTTATAATTTTTTCAAGTATCACATTTCACATTGTAAAACACCTCATTTTGGAAAATAAATGCTCTAGTCCTTCTATCATGGGTGCAATGTTTGAGGCAGAAAGGAATTCACATGGTATTTGTCAATTTCTCCCTATTTCACAGATAAGAAAACAAGCCAAAAGAAGAGATTTACCAAAGGGTAGATAACTACCTTCAGGCAGCACTGAGTCTCCTAATTTGGAGAGGAGGGTCTCTTTTATGGCCACATATACTTACTTTCTTAATTCCAGATATTTTGAAGTTAATGATCAACATTATTTGGTCTTCAAAGGCAATGAACATACATAAGCCAAGCAATACTTACTTAATATCATCCCTGTTCCATTAGCATTTTTTAGAGTGCCCTTTTCCCAGACAATTCTCAGATTCTTCTCACATTCTTCCCCAGAACTGAATTTTTGACTAGTGTCTGTGGATGTAACAGATGCCTTTCCCTAATGTTGTTAACTCGTGTTCATTCCATTCATGTGATGAGCTCTGATTCTTCTGTTTAGATGGAGTTCTGGATGATTAGGACCAACTGGTCTCCCTGTGTACCATATCACTAACAGTAAACCACCTGATTTGTTTCTAATGATAGCAATGAAATAAGTATCTATACTCTTTTAGAGTGATTTTTCTGTATAGTAATGAGGTTTAGGCTCAAGCAAGGGCAACTAGTTCATTACCTTTAAACTGGAAAATTAGCTCATGAGGAAAACATCACAGAACACAACGCTACCATTTTCTGGTGATCACTAATGAAGGAATTAAGTCAATACATAGATAAGCTTTTCTGTGGCTTAAACATATAAAAGCTGCATTTTTGCCTCACAGACATGCTTGGGGGGTTTTATTTATTTTTAATATTTTAAAATCCTAGATGGCAAGTATGCAATGTGATCATTTTATTCAACAAAATTGGCTTTTAATGTCTTGATTATTTCCCCAAAAGTAAATCTTTCCTTCACTGAAGATGATTTATCCCCACTAGTGAATTTGAAAGCACACATCCTACATTGTGGGCAGGCAGGTGAACAGCTCTGACCGGAGTGTTGCTCTTAGCCTGTGGCCCCAGGGAGGTAGGGGGCCATGGCTACATCCTGGCTGGGGCCAGGCATCCAGTCTGTGCTCCTTCTCTTGCTGTAGACCTAAAGGTATGGCAGAGGAAAAAGTGAGCAGGGCAAAGGGGAGGAAGGGTCCCCCACCATCTCAGAGCTAAGGAGAATCAAAAGAAAGAAAATAGTCATTTTATGTCTTTATTTACTCAGAATCCGGACATGAAGGAAAGTGGAAAGAAATCCCATGGACGATCACTCATCACCAACTTTGGAAAACACAAGGTATGAATTAAGAGGGATAAGTATTTCGAATTAGTAATCTAGTCAATTTAAAGACTCTGAAGGGTTACAGGAGAACATTTGGTGATGTTGAAATAACTAAAGATATTTTAAGCAAACCTCCAGAACAAGATTGAAATTTAAAATACTGTAAACCACAAAAACTTCTATTTATCCAAAGTATCAAAAAGCAAGTCATATACTAGGGATTGATTTTATTAAATATAAAAATCAAGAAAGTATTTATATCCTGAATATGTAGTTTCCTCAAAACCACAAAAAGACAAGCAATGTAATTTCTAAAATCTGTAGAAAAGGCTTCACTGAGTGCCTCATGAAAGGAAATATGCAAATGGCTGAGGAGATGGGGTTCCCCCTTCTTGGCCATCTGAGAAACGCACATTTCAGGGGTGATGCACACACCCACCATAGCAGGTAACATAAAAGACTACCAAAACCAGTGTTAAGGGGCCAGGGATGTAGCACAGTGGCATAGCGCCTGCCTGGTCAGTGCCAGGTCCTGAGTGATCCCTGGTATTACCAAAATAAATAAATTAATAGAGAGATAAATAAATAACATAAAGTAAAATAAACCAATGTTAGTGAGGATGTTAAGAAGTTTGGAATCCCATCTCTACTCATGGGTGTGTGTATTTGTCAAGCTATTATGGCACATTGTTTCACAGAATATTTTAAGGTATGTTATGCATCACAACACAGTTCCACTGATAGGGTTATGTCAAAAGACAGAAATAACAACATTTATAGTGACATTATTTTAATAATACTAATAGAAAACAGTCCAAATGTCCCTCAACACTCAAATAAATAAATAAAATTGTGATATATTCACACAAAAGCATATTTTAACAGTCAAAAATGAAAACAATTACACTTATATACAATATATAATGAGCAAAATAACCCAGAATCAAAGACATGTATATAGTTTGATTCCATTTACAGAAAATTTAAAACCAACCTAGTACCCCAAAAATTCCACAGAAAACCTCCTCACGGAAACTCTGTAGCTTAGGTGTTACTTTTAGGGAGGAAGTAACCATGGAATGGTAAAATCACAGGGCCTCCTGGGGACGAGCTATGTTCTGTTGCTCATTCATGTGGCTTTGCTTTGTGAAAGGTGTTGTTCTATGTATGTACGACTAGTATAGGAGTCCAATATTTTCAATAAACATGTAAATATTTTATAAGAAATGAGGTATTGGATGATGAGCTTTACAGTATGTGCAAGGTTCTTGGGATGCCATTTCTTCTGTTGTAAGGGATTTTGTGTCCAGAATTTCCTGCTGGTCAGGGAAATAACTTCTTATTAGGCTGGGTGAAAGAGTCATGACCATACACAATTAAATACAAACAAAATATTTACCCTAAGGACTGCTTAGGTAAGCCGTGATTCATCTGTACAATGGGCAACCGTTAAAAGATGATCTTTCTAAAGATCACAGCATATGAAACATTTCTTTAGAAGAATGAGATGAAAAGGATTTTACAGTATAATCATCATGATGTGTTATGTCAAAGCTGTATTGCTAGGGGCTGGGGAGATAGCTCAGTGGCAAAAGCACCTGCTTGGCAAGCATAATATCCTGAGTTTGATCCCCAGTACAAAAACGAAAACAAAAAATCCTGTGTGTGCTGGGCTGAGGAGATAGCTCAGCAGTCTAACTACCTGCCTGGCAAGCTCAAGGACCTAAGTTTGATCCCCAGGACCACAGGCCATGCTGGCTTAGGAACCCCAGGCACATTGTGCAAGCCCCATGCTAAGCCAGCCAACAAAACTGGGGATGGTGGCACATGCCTATAACATCAGTGCTAAGGAGGCTAAGACAGGAGGGTCACTACGAGTCCAAGCTGCATACCGAGACCCTGTATCAAATAAAGAAATAAATAAAAATTTAAAAAAGAACTGTATGTGCAGAAATTGCATCATCATTTATCCAAGTGGTATCTGTCACTGGTAATTCATTTTTTAAATATTTCATAGTAAAAAGTAAACTTTAAAAAGACAGATTTATGAACTGGGTATGTTGCTTAGTGATAAGAGTGATTACCTAGCATGCAGAAGGCCCAGCACTATTAAAATAAAAGATTTATTATTGTGATACCTCAGGTACAGATTCCTTGGAACAGATTGGACATCCTTATCTAAAATGTTTGGAGCCAGAATGTTTTAGATTATTTTTAAATTTTGAGGTATTTGTATATACATAATGAAATATTTTGGAAATAAGACCCAAGTCTAACCATGAAATTCATGTATACATTACACATATATAACCTGAAGGTAATTTTTTGCCACATTTTTAGTATTTCTGTATTCTGACTACAACTTGTTGCAGAGTCAAGTGTAGATTTGTCATTTTTCATGTCCTGTTGAGGGCCAAAGTTTTCTGATTCTGAAGCATTTTGGATTAGGAAAGTTCACCCTGTGTATGTGTGGAGTTAGAGATATTTCCTTTCTTTTTTTTTCTTTCTTTTTTTTTGCGGAACTGGGGATTGAACTCAGGCCCTTGAGCTTGCCAGGGAAGCGCATATTCCACTGAGCCATCTCCCCAGCCCCAATATTTCCTTTCTGAGAAAAACTTTTCATTAACATTATCTCCCTAAACTCATATTTTAGGTAGGACTTCAGCTACAGAATTAGAACTTATTATGCCTCCACTCATAAGAATAAATAGTGGCCTACAGATTTATATGTTATTTTAATAAACACTAATAGTATTTTACATTGGAAATTAATATCATGTAGTTTGCAAAATGAATCTCTATGTTATCTCATTTAATTATCACAGTAATAATCCTCAGATTAGATGTTGTCACCATACCCATTTAAAAAGCACATATGGAGCTGATGAGGACAGCTAACGCACCAGCCCAGGGAAAGGCTGAGCTGCAGTGAGCCTGGCCCCTGGGATCCCCTTCCATGTATGCTGCAGCTCCGGGGGCACAGGCAGTTGCAGAAGGCACTCTAGACCAAACTGGCACCTGGCTACCAGCCTACCAGGGCTATAAGCAGGCTTATGCCCATGACAGCTTGTTTTTTATTCATTGTGTTTGAGAACATCTGGAAGTTGAGCCGATCACATGCTAATATGGGAGTAGGGTATCATTCCTTTCCCATGCCACACTCCTCAGATGCCTGGATACTCTATCTCAAGATCTCAGTTTTGTTGGTAGAAGCTATAGTTTTGGTGGCAAGGTTTTCTGTAACTTCTGGAATCCCTCCCCATAACAATTATTTAAATTGTTATGTATTGCCTACATAATCTAATGTCTAACAACTAATCTGTCCAAAAGTTAACAGAGTAATCCCAGGCTGGTTAGCTGCAATCCTGTGGCTACCAATTCTCACTATACTGCTGGAAATAAAAATGGGTAACTTCTCAAAAAAGCAGTTTGACTTATATGGTCATTTGAGTCTATACTGATCATAGACAAGAATGGTAGGTACTTTTAAGTTAGTATAAATTTTTTAATGAAACCAAACAGTGATCTTCCTATACAAAAGTGCATTTCTCCTTATAATTATTTAATTAAATCCTACAACTTTGACCTTCCCTCTTGTAGAGACTTTCAAAATGAGTGAACTAGTTAAGTTTTTCTAAGATTGCAATTTTTATAGTTTAGAAATCAGCTTCTGATAATTAATATTTTAATAAAAAGTGTGGCCATAAACATCTTTGTTATATAATGGTGAATGAAGTACGCTGCAGTACTCGGTTAAGTGTTTCCCCCTCCACGTTATTACCTCAAAGTGTATGTATGTGTTACGTGCATATGTGTGCGAGTGTGTCTGAAAGTGTAGTTTGTTCTCTGTATGCTGTGAAGAAACCTGATATGATGAGTTTATCTTGCTTACTGTGATCCTTCCTGCAGAAAACTGTGAAATCACGTTCTAAGTCCTGCAGTACTGATGAGGAGGAAGACACACAGCCGAATGCTGGCAGGGAGAGTGGCCAGCTGTACAGGTAAGCGCATCTTCCTGGCGCCTGCTCAGACTCCCCAGGCCTCTCCATTGCTATCACTGTGGCTGTTTAGTTGTTTGTCCCCCAGCAAAACTTGAAAATTAGTTAGCTATGAAACAACATACATAAGGAATTTAGCACTGTGCCTAGCACATAATGAGACCCTTAATAAGTGCTAGCTGTAGTAATTGTAAGTAAAACTTACCTTCAGAAAAGGTAGAGAGGCACATGCATGTAGAGAAAGCTGACTGAGAAGACACTAGAGGGGATGCTAGGTGTGAAGCATGCATTAGGAACCAGGGAATCGCGGTCAGCCAGGTTGCAAAATCTCATTCCTTTATTTACTGGCTCTAACATGGGGTGAGTTAAGCTCCCTTTTTAAAATTTATTATTTTATTTTTTATTTTAGGGAAGGGTCTATAGGATGTTTAGGGTCTCACTGCTAGATTTGACTCATAGTGATCTGCCTGTTTACAGCTTCCCAAGAGCTGGGATTACAGGCATGCACCATGACACCCAGTCTCAATTGCTGTCTCAGCATGCCCTGGGGGAAGGGCTGACACAGCAGGCCCAAGGATAGAACCCACGGCTTCTGTGCCTTGCAGGTGCTTTAATCTGCTGAGCTCTTTGGCCTGCCCTTCCCTTATTTATTTTTCACTTTGAGACAAATCTCGCTGTTGCTCTTGCTGGGCTTGAACTTTGAGTCATCCCACTGCAGCCTCCCAGAGCTCTCAGGTTATGGACGTGTGCCACCATGTCTAGTTTTCAACTGATTGTTATACATGTCTGTGTTCATGCCTCCTATCTTAGAAAAGTGAGCTGTTGGTACATTTTGTCTTAATTCTCTTATGGTTGTATAAAAAACAGTATTTTGGTGGGGGTTCTGCCTAATTTTTTTTATTGTCTTATCTCTATTAGGTAATCATGTTTTCAGTGGGCAAATAAAATCTCCATTACTACTAATTCCACAACACTTTGATCACTTCTAGAAAAAAATTAGAACCTATCAGCAGTCACTCTCTGTCCTCTTCTCCCTCGGGCTCTGGCAACCATTGTCTCTGTAGATTTGCCAGTGTCTTCTTTCACTTTAAGGCTCTAAAGATTCATCCATGTACTTGCATTTATCAGCACTTCATTTCCTCTTATTGCTGAATAATCCAGTGTATAGATATAAAATTTTATATCTGTTCATTAGTTGGAGGTTGTTTAGGTTGTTTTCACTTTTTGGGTATTAAGAAGAATTCTGCTATGAACATTCTTGTATAAGCTTTTATGTGGATGTATATTTTTATTTCTCTTGGTTATATTGAAATGGAATTTCTGGGGAAAAAACGCAATTCTCAACTTTAGAAGAAGCTGCCATATTATTTTTCAGCAGTTGAACCATTTTATACTTTCCAGTAATGTATGAGAGCTCCAATTTCTTTTTATCCTGATAATAGTGGTTGTTAACTGCATTTTTGGCTATAGCCATCTTGGCAATATGAAGTGATATCTCATTAGAGTTTGGATTTGCATTCCCCTAATGACTAATAATGTTAAGCATCTTTTCTTGTGCTTATTGGTCTTTGTGCTAGTATACCAGTGAGGATTGGAGTTTTTAACAAATTAGCTATTCCTACAGAGGAAAAAGTATGCGTGTGAGGGAAGGTGAGAGTTTGTGGAGGACTTTGATGTGATAAGGAGTGATGGTAGGGTTTGTAAGACTGTAGAGGAGAAATCCTGGGAGTGGTTTGTAGAAGAAAGAGAACATAGAAAATATCAGAGCAAGACGTATTAAATAATATAATGCATATTTGTTTTAAGAAAGCTGGGGAATACAGAGAAAGTATAAAGAAGAAAATTAAACCACTTATAGTCAAACATTTAAAAGATAATCACTGTGAAAATTTTGATACATTTCCTTTGGGTATAGAATTCTTGTAAGCCATAGTGCAGTGTTTCTATTTGTTTTAGTGTTGAGTCTACTCTTTGATGTTTCTCCGTAGTCAGGTAACAGTGGGGACCCAGAGCTTCACAGTGGAACTTAAAAATGGATGAGTGAGCTGTGATTCTTGGCAGAACAGTGCCTAGGACTATCAGAGGAAGGTGACGTGGAGGAAAGGTTACTAAGCTAGGAATCATGCTTGGGTCTATCCTCACTGACCATTCATCTGCTCTCTTGAATGTAGAGAGTGGACTAACCAAATTTCCATCCTCTTCCAACTCCAAAATGTCATGAATCCTGGGTGTGTACTTTACAGGTTGGGCCGCCGAAGGAAAACGATGAAGCTTTGCCGAGAGCTATCTGATTTGGTTGTGTACACAAACTCTGTGGCGGCCCAGGACATCGTGGACGATGGTAAGGACTGAGAGTTTTTTCTCCTGCTTTGAGTAAACATTGTTGATCTGTCTTTGTAATTGTTTATTTACCCAATTATCCCTGCATATTTCTGGGAGTGTGTAGACTCCATCTGCGTATCAGGAACTGGTTGCTGATATAATTCTCACCTCAGATGGAGGTGTCTCTCTTGATCATGGAGATTGCCTAGTTGCCTGAAGGTCAGAGATATGTCCTACAGGGATGAAGAGCATCTTAGTATTGTAAAAAGATAAATGCATCAGAGAAATGTCTACCAGTGCTTGAACTTAGAGACCTGTTCTGGCTTAACGACCAGTCACAGATGGCCTTTCCAAGTGTGAATGCCGAGAAGAAAGAATAAATTAATTGGCTAAAGCAACACCCTGGAAAGCTTCATATTTTCTTACTGTAAATTTTGACTTTGATTAAAGAAGCTTAATCCATGGATTAAAGTTTTAACAAAAAGAGCAGAAATTTCAGTTCAAAGGACTCATTATTTTTCAACCATCAATTGCTGCATTGAGCTGAGAAATTCCAGTCACAGCTATTCTTACCCTTGACCTTCTTGCCATTTGCTCTTTTACCCTTTGTCTTGCATTTCATTTAGATACCGAATGCTTGAAATAACCTATAATCATGTGATGCTTCAACCTCATTTCAATTTTAGTAGAAGTGAAATTAAACAGAATCTCCAAGTTTCTCAGCTTGTCTTAGTGACAGGAAAGAACATTATGGTGAGTTATGTGTCTCGGAAACCTTCAGGATTCTGCTCAGATCTCTGTCCTCTGTCTAGGTCCACAAGTGTGTCTGCTTCTCACTGCAGACAGATTTTTTCCTCTTGATGTTGATTTTTTTGCTTCAAATAATGATAATTGTACAAAATTTAAGTTAAAATTTTCACATGTGAGAACATGATAAACGCTATGATTCTCAGCGTTATATATTTATAATTACTGCCCATAGCCCAAAATTAAACTTAGTGAGTGGCTGAATGAAGTTAAAAGTAGTTTGGCATAAAGAATGAGAATGTTACGATATATACCATTGGGAGTTACTAACCCATTAGCTTATGAAAAAATAGTCTTGAGTATTTTAAATGTTAGCTAAGTCTTTTGTTGTTTTTTAGGTCATAAAATGAGTAGAAAGCAAAAAAAACACCCTTTATTAATATACTAGATCATAAGTACTTAATAAGCAATGTAATTTTAATGATACTGTGGTATACATATTTATGAGGACAGAAAAGTGTTATAAAGCTGCTTCATCTAAATTTGGCTTGTCAAAAAGACTATTATCTCTTACTATGTTTAAGGCTTTCTTATTAAAGTTTTTAAATAAGCTCAATTTTAGTTTTCTTGAGATGTATAAAGTATGTTAATGAATTCTAGCAATATGATATTTATTAGTACATATTTTAAAGGGTCTGTAATAGAGAAATTATCAGGTTAAAACTATCATATCTCTTCTCTTTCTCCTTTTGTGTGTGTGTGGAGGGGAAATTCTGGTGATTAATCCCAAAACCTTCACACTGAGCTACCTCCCAGTTTTTCTTTGTTTTGAGATAGGGTCTTGCTAAGTCATTAGATTGCCCAGGTTGGGCTTGAGTTTGCAGTCTTCCTCCCTCAATCTCTCAGTGATGGGATACCAGGTATATATATCATCACCACGTTTGGCTAGCATTTAACATCTAAGGGTACATAGCTCTGAGGACAGCAAGGAGCCCTCAGAGACTGACTGTATATGTGAATAAACATGTCTGGCATAGATATGTTTCAGGACCAGTTGGTTAGTTTTTAACTGTGTCCCAGATGGGTTCAGACAATTACATTTGTTAGCATTTCAATGAGAATGCATATCTAGTCATGGTTTGTTTTGCCATAATTTTATTGATAAACAAATAGCAATGAGACAGTTTAAAATCAAATCGCTAGGACAGTT
>NDGN011558028.1:20819-48153 GCA_002564285.1 Tympanoctomys barrerae | reverse complement strand
TTTTTTTCTTTTTTGTATTTTAGGGAAGGGTCTACAGGATGTTCAGGGTCTCACTACTAGATCCAACTGTTAGTGATCCGCCTGTTTACAGCTTCCTAAGAGCTGGGATTACAAGCATGCGGCACTACACCCAGTCTCAATCTCTATCTCAGCATGCCCTGGGGGCAGGGCAGTGCAGCAGGTCTGGGGATCAAACCCCGGGGCCCTGCACCTGCTTGTAAACACTTTAATCCACTGAGCTACTTGGCCGATCCTACATCTTCACTATTATTAACGGTGGCTGAACTCACCTGTTGCTCAGCAAATTATCTTATTTTGTCCTTCTGAAAATTGATTTTTAGCATAGAGTAATCAGGACTAGAGAGCTTTCTGTGAACCAGGTCCTAGTCTTTATGCAGTTACAACTGGATGTCATTTAATTTTAGCAACTACTAAGATTATTTGTAATGTACGTATAGAAAATATGAGGATTAGAGAAATATGTGACCAATTACCATGAAGTTAGCAGCTTAACACAATGCAAATTTAGTGTCCCACAGTTTCTCTGGGTGAGGCCTTGGATAAGTTTTTGGCAGTTCTCACAAGGTGAAAGTCATGGTATTGAATAGGTTAGACTCACATTGGTAAGATCAACTGGGGAAAAATTTTTTCTCTTGATCATTTTCATTCTTAGGAGAATCCAATGACTTGCCTCTATGACTTTTTGTTTTTAACACTTTTAAAAATGTGATACAGGGTCTCACTATGTGGTTCAGACTCTCAGTGATCCTCCTGTCTCATCCTTCCTGGAACTGGGGTTACAGGTATGTGCCGCTAACCCTGGTTTCAGGACTAAAGTAGCATGCAGTACTGGGGGGATCAAACTCTGGCCCTGATGCTTACCAGGCAGGTACTTAGACCACCAAACTATCTCCCTAGCCCCTGCCTATATGATTTTTATCCACATATATTTACCAGTGTTTCATTTGAAGTCACATCAGATCCTAGAGGCTACCTACAATCTCTTGTTCAATGAGCTTTTCCAAGTCAACAATGAGAGATTTTGTGTCCATTCTGTTAGGAAGTATCTTACAGACTGAAATTACAGGGGCGTCCCATCACCTTTGCCATTTAACACAACCATCAAAGAGTGACGTCTCTCTTCATTGCTAGAATAAAGCACTTAAAGCTCCCGATAAAGAAGTTTATGTTGGCTAATATTTCAGAACACTGGGAACATGTCTGGGTGGAGGAGAGCTGCTCAGGTCAGTAACACCCAGGATGCAGAAAGCAAAGGCAAGAACTAGGATGGGAGGTGCCTCTCCCAGACTTCACTGGCCTTCCTGAGGCCTCTTCAGCCCAGGCCTCATCTCCAAATATCACAGTTGTCTACTTAGCCCCTGGATGCAATCACCCTTCAAGAGCCTTGAGACTTTGGGGGTCCATTTCATTATGAAGCATAACAGCATCCTATCACCTTTGCATATTCTAAATTACAAGAAAATCACAGGTTCTGCTCACTTTTAAAGCAAAGTAATTAAATAGAGCCAGAATGCTGGACTGGGTGAGGTGGTGTGAGAGCATGAGTGATTACAACGTTTGCATGCTACACTCACTCAGTGAACTCATACAGGAACTACGGTAGCTTGCCAAGTGTTACTGACTGAGAGGTTCTTATTATGCACCATCACTAGATTTTCCAATCTCCATGGAATAGAAATAACTAAGTACAACTATATCAGATTATTGTAGGATATACTTTGGTAAGGTTTTAAACTATAAATTAATCAGTGGTTAGAGTACCTGCAAGCAGGTGCAGGGACCAGAGGTTCGATCCCTGGCCTGCCATGCTGGCCCTGGCCCTGGGGTGCACTGAGATGGCAATTGACACTGGGTGTGGTGGCGCATACCTGTAATCCTAGCTCTTGGGAGGCTGTAAACAGGTGAATCATTAAGAGTTGGATCTAGTAGTGAGACCCTGAGCACCCTGTAGATGCTTCCCTAAAATACAAAAAAAAAAAAAAAAACAGTAGAAATTAAGCAATACCACTTTTACATGTCAGAACTTTCTTAATTATAGGTGACCCCTTAAAATAAAATACAGTGGCCCCTCAGTTCCCAAGCTTAATTCAATCCACTGTTCTGAGGAAGATGGCTGCATTCATGTCTATCATGTGATGCAGAATTCACCCACTATCTCAGTTACTTTTCCCTCTTTGCTGGGAAAAAAATATCTGACACCCAAAATCAAGGAAAGAAAAGTTAATTTAGCTAACAGTTTGTGGAGGTTTCAGTCCATACCTGGCTAGCTCTAAGACACAATGAAACATGGCAGAGGGCATCAGTCATAGATGAAGAAATCAGCAAAGAGCAAGAGCTAAGAAAAAGGAGCAGGGGCTGCAGCAGCGAGCAAGCCTGTCTCCCGAGCAAACCTGTCTCCCTTCCACTGTATTCAGGCTCTCCACCTGGGGGCGAGGGTAGCACTCACACCCATACTCCCAGCACTGGATCATGAATTAATCATAGACTTTAGAAGCCTGCCCCATGACTGCATGAGCCTTTGGAGGGACACCTAGACGCAAACCATAATACCCCCAGAGGCAAAATTTTATTGGCACTTCTGTTCACACACCAAACTATTGGCAAGCAGAAACATTCATGAATCAAGGCATTCCTGTATGTTTATGCTGTATCTTATCTTTTCAGAAATGCAAGTGAGTGTAATATTGAACTAGATGCCAAACAGTAGTAGCCTAGGGACTCAACTTCTGCTTTCTATAAAGTGTTAAGAATATTCATATGAAAGAGGGAGTACTTTACTAAGAATTTCTAATATATTCACTGCTAAGTACAGTGGGCCTGTGCAGTTAGTTCCCTGTTAAAAAAGCCTAACTTAATCTTTCTGTTGTCATGCTCTCTAGTAGAACAGTGACAAATGTACCTGAGATCCTTGAGCATGATGTTGTGGTTATCAAGTGCTAGCTGTCCAGGTCCTTTTTTAGGACCAGAGATGATAACAAAAGAATTCAATTTCTCTTTTTATCCAGATGACTCTTAAAGACCTGTCAAAAAAGCTTCTCTGGTTTTTTATCTGCCTTCTGGTGCTTTGGTTCACTTCCTATTTAGTCATACCAATGGGTACTAATAGAGGCACAGTATAAAGCCTGAGGTTTTTCCCTACTGGCAGCTAAAGAGAAGGATTTTCAAGGATACAGCAAAAGGAAGAAAATCATTGCAAACAAAAGGAGTGTGGTGGGCTCTCCTTTCTCCTGCAGCTCAAGTAAATTAGGAAGCAAAAGATAGTCAATGTAAGTCTCCTAGAATTTTCTGGCATTGATACTAAACCATTTTTTCCAGGGGGCTAGGGAGTGAGGAGTTCCCTCCCCCAGATACACCTCATCGATGTCCAGTTAGTAATTTCAGTGGTCAGTCTCTCTATTTGACGTGCGTTCTGTGCTATTAAGCATACCTTTGGAAAGACTTTCTTTCTGTAGTATACAAACAGTAGAGTTTCTCTTTAACACAGTTCTGAGACAGAGATATGAAAATGATTTCTTCTAGCATCCTGAAGGATTGCTCCTGTTACTAATTATAATTTGTTACATTTTTCAGTTTAATAATGGCTTTTCTGTTTTTCAGGTGTACAAAGAGGAGACATTTTTCATAATAAAAGCATGAGTAGGACAGAAGGAGAAGTAGATGAATACGCTTCAAAATTGTCATTTTGGAGGGTGGGGTGGGAGGGTAATTATGAAAACAGGCAGACAATTTCTAAATGGTGTTCAGCGCCAGGAGTCACTGGGTCACTTGAGAGACAATTTGATTTCCTCCCTTAAATAATGTCTTCTTTCAGTCTCAAAATATGGCGGTTATAATTAACTGAGTTGCCTCAGCAAGAGGGTGCAGACAGTGGCTGTATGAGGGGGTGCTCTCCCCCACCCCTAGGCAGGAGGCCAACAGTGACTGGATGTACAGTCTAGCCCTCACAGGAAGAACCTACCCTTTGATGGAAAGGATCCTTTTTCTTCTTCATATATTTATTCTGTTCCTGAGGACCAACAAGATGAGCATGCTCTGTAGGCTTTCTCTCAGCTCCTCGGAGCAGAGTGTTTGTGCTTCTCCTGACTTTGTGCTCTTTGAGCCAGGGAGAGCGGCACTTACAGTAATCTACCTTAATGCTTTGTTTTGCTTCTCTTTTTGCACACAAGCTTGGCTATTACATCTGTATCAGTCAGAGTCACAATGGGGAGCAGATGGCACTCGCAAATTAGGATAATTCTAGGGAGGTATGTTTACAAAGGGACTATTTGCAAAGTAGAATCACAGAGCAGTTTAGTAACCTGGTTTAATAATGGAAAAGCTATTATTACTCCTAGGCTGAAGGAAGGAGGCAGCTTTCAGAATGCAGGAGGACAGTGAGTAGAACATGGCCACTTGGTTAAAGGACCTGGCCAGCCAGAAGTGAGTACCTAGCAGTGACACAGAGTCAAGTGATGGCTGTCTTGATCTCCCTATCCCTTTAGACCCTCCATTCTCTAGCCAGGGACCCCACTGGGAATTCAAATGACAATCAGAGAACACTCAGCCCCTTGGATCAAAGGGCAAGACAGAAGAGAGTAGAGGGCAGGACTGGAAGGAGAAAATGGACCAGGAAGTGGTCCCTGTAGCGCAAATTGCACTATGTGTAAGTTAGGTTCTTGAACTACAAGTCATTGATAGTTTGTGCTCATTAGAACAGATAAAACAGCAAATAGTACTTACAGGCTTTAAGAGCTTTGCTTTGTTGAGTTTGAGAGGCAGGAAAAGCAAAATCCAGCCCATTCATTACTTGGGTTTATGCACAGGCAAATGAGGAGATTTCCATATTCACACGACCTTATTTTCTTGAGGAGTTGCCCCCAATCAGAATCTCCTGGGAAAATTGTATGGTTTGTTTCACAGGTGGCACTTAATCAACTGAATTTTTTTAAATTAATTTGTTCAATATAGGTCAGCATCTGGGTAATGTGATTTATGAAGGAATTTTCTGACACATGGAAATCTTTTAGAAAGCATACGCAAACCAAAGCACAGGCAGTTCTGGGCTGATCTAGTTGAAATCAGATATGTAAGTGCTGACAGGTCACTTCTAGGATAAAAATTGGAGATAATGATAGTGGATACACTTTCAGGACATAGTCTTTTAGGTGTATATGGTTCTATACTTCTTTCCTGTAGCTTATCATAAGGCTTTCAGATATGAACACCTGAGTCAGGTGAGAAAAACCATCGCAAAAAGAGGCAAAACACACATTGGAGAACAGGGAAGATGCTTTTACAAAACATATTTTAAAATTTAAAAGGACTAAAATCTAGTGTATGCATACAAAATGCATAAAGAGCCTGTATGAACAACAAGCAAAGAGAACTAACTAGGAAAAAGAAAAGGGGGGAAAAAGACCCAAAGAATTGAAGCAACTCTTTACTGAAAAGCAAATGGAAACAGTTAATAAACTTTTGGGAATCAGACTCAATTCCCAATTTGAGAAGTCTCAATTTGGGAAGCAAAAATTTTAACTGAAAGTAAAAGGAGGTATAAGTACAGGTAGATAGTTAGTGAGAGTCTAACAGTTTCAAAAACAGGTAAAGTGGTACCCTTTTCATATGACTGGAGTGCAAAAGATAAAACCGTTTTTTGAAAAACAGGTTAGCATTGTACCTGGGTTAAAGTTGTGATAATTTTAGACCCAGCAGTTACTCTCCTGAGTCTGTATGCTGGAAAATGATTTATTTCTGATCTCCCCACTCATGTACAAGAATTTCATAGCAGCAGTTTATTTCTTAGTTCACTCTGGTCAATAGATAGAAATAACCAAATATCACCAAGAGTAATAGGGATAAAGAATGGTATAGTCTTACAATAAATTCCTTTCTGACAATGAAAATAAATAAGCTTCAGTTATATGAAACAATATGATTAAATTTCAAAAAGTACTGTGTGAACAAAGCCAGACAAAATAGCATGTACTCAAGTTTTGTATTTTGTGTGAAATACAAAAGCAGGCAACGAGAAAGCCCATTTGTGTTCTAGTGCTTTCTCTGGTGTTAACGCTCTAGGAAAAAGAAAGAAAATCACCACAGAAAGCAATGATTGCATCTGATGGAGGAGGTAGTGGTTGTGTGGGGACAGTCTCAAGGATGTTCCTGGCCAACTCGTGTATTTGTTCACACACAGTGGTCTCACATGTATGGCTTTGCATAGACTCATTAATCTGTGCCCATGTGATTATGCAGGGTTTTCTTTTCTGATTAAAACAGTTCAACTGCTTTATAAAAGTCAGTTGGTTCATCTTTTATCCATATTTTGCAGGGTGATGACTGACTGACTCCCAAGGGATTTAGTGATGCTATTTTTAATTCATGGACAATTCATGTGGGAACTTAAACCTGAGAAACTTAAGAAATATGAATATAAAGTAAATGTCTATTAGACTTGCACCATATTTTGTTTTATTTTCCCTGCTGGCACTTGGAAAGCACAAGCTTCCTTAGGGGTGCGTGGAAACTTTGGGTTATGAGGGGGGAAGTGAATCCTGGCACTGATGGCAAAACTGCCATGAGAAGCTGTTTGGGAGAGCTTGGTAGGCTGAGACACGAGGTAGCTCACACGATAAAATGGCAGCACCAAGCGGAAGCCGGGGAAGAGAACTACGCTGTACCCACAGCAAATGCTAGAAAGCAGGGCAAGGGAGTTTGGTGGTGGTGCTTTTATTACTTAGGTTGGAGCTGAGTCACTATTAATAAAGATAAGGGTAGAAGTGAAGAAACTCCCATAGAAATGGCCAAATGCCTTTCTTTTTATAACTCCTCCTGCTGCGCCGGGAATGCATGGGTCTTCACAAATATTTTTACTTTTTCCCACAGGGAGTTGGAGACAGCCTTAGTGAGCCTGCATGGGTTATATGATTTTTTTTTTAATTGAGGGGCCTCTTAACAGGGACTGTTTGCTACGAGTTTATTTACGCCTTTCAGTATTTAAAAGTTCACCATAAAGAAAAGGAGAAGACACCCTATCAAATGGGCGAAAGCATTTAAAAATTGGATATATGGTGGGGGTTAATTTTCAAAATACATGAGAAGCTCACAACTCAATGTCAGAATTAAAATCAAGAACAAGAAAACCCTAAATAATTAAATTTAAAAATTGGCAAAGGATTTAAACAGATATCTTTCCAAAGATGACTTAAAAATGGCAAACAGATACCTGAAATTGTGCTCAACATCTCTAAATGTTTGGGGATCAAAGCTAAAACCACAATGAGGTATTGCTTCATCCCTGTAAGGATGGCTATTGCTTAGAAGGATGAAACACAACAAGTGTTGGCAAGGATACAGAGATGAGGGAATCCCTACCCACTGCTAAAGGGGATGTAAATTGGTAGAATTGTGATGGAAAACAATGCAGAGGTCCTCAAAAAGCAAAAGAATTATCATATAGCTCAGATCTTATTTCAGAGTATATATCTGAGGGAAACAAAATCAGTATCTGTCAGTCTTTTTTTTTTTATCTCTGGGATTAAAATACCTGACACCCACAGCTCAACAGAGGAGAGCTTTATTTTGGTTCACTATTTCAGAGAGTTTAGTTGGTGGTTGGTTCGCTCTAGTTCCAAAGCAGCATGGCAGAGGGCATAGTGGAGGAAAGTGGCTTAACACTTGGTGGCCATGAAGGAGAGAGCAAGGAGAGAGGATCAAGAGTCAGATGCTCACCATCCAAAGCCGGCCTCCAGGGCCCACTTCCTCCAGCTTGATCCACGTCCCAACCACAGGTTTAGTGAGGGATTCTTCAGTGGTCCAGCCCACTGATGAGCACAGTGCTGCCTGGTGCAGCCGCTTTCTACAAGTTCCTCCTCAAAGCACATGAGACTTGTGGGAGGCGTGGTACACCTGATCCATCATGAGGTTCCAAAGACATGTCTGCAGCATTAAAAATAAAAGTCTGGATATGGATATAACCTACATGCCTTTGACAAATAGAGGATAGACTATCATGGTCAACATGTAAACCCTTTCAGTTATAAGATAAAGAAGTTTATGGGATCTAATGTATCATGACAAATGGAACTAACAGTGTTACCTTACAGCTTATGAAGAGGAAAATGGCTGAGTCAAGGGAGGGGTAGGCAAGGGAGATACAGCCTCCCAGGTGGCCCTTGCTGTGGTCTATCTCTTCTGATGAGAACCCACTTCCTAACAGGGGTTCAGCTGTCATCCATCCATAGTCCAAATGCATAAGGTGTTGGGGGCTATTTTATAACCAAATCATAATGAATTATACATTTGAACTTCATTAACAGTGTAGATCTTAAATATTCTTAACACCCAAAATCATAGAAATATCTTTGAAGTCAAAGTGTTTGTGTTAGTCATTTTGCAATGTGTAGGAATATTAAAACATCATATTATATATGGCAAGTATTTAACTTTTGTGAATCATATCTCAATAAAGATGGGAAAAATAAAGGCAGTGGGCCAGCTGCCTAAATGCAGTATGTACAAAGACCCCACAATAAATAGGTGAGTGTAGTAGCTATGATACAGACAAGCGCATATGCTTGACTTAGGCAATTACATGCTATGGTGTTTATGTGGTGGAAGTTTTTCTTTCATGTACATGAGAACCCTATGTGATGTAATACCATAAAGTATGTTTCAATACATCTTATATAAATGATTCCCATATTCCTGATTTCTGAAAAACAGAATTTGAGAAAGGATGAAAGGAGAGGTGTAGGTACTTTGGCTATCGCTCCTCTGTTTGGATGAGTGTGTCCTGTGTTTGGGGTTTCACAGGCTTTTGTGTACCTAGAGGCCTCCTGAGGATCTGGGGCAGGGCAGATTCTAATTCAGCACTGGAGGAAGAACCTCAGCTTCTGCGCTTGTCACACACTCCTCAGTCACACTCCTCAGTGATTCCAAAGCTTTGATGCACAGACCTCACCACAGAGTAAGAAAGAAGGTGCAGATAATGTGGCCTCTGCAAACCAGACCAGACCAGATGCCTAAGGGTCTATCTGTGAGCAGCATGTGCTTGGGTAGATTCTTCCCTGCAACTTTTCTCATTGCTGAGAAAATACCCAACACCCCAAGAGAAAGGAAGACAGGCTTATTTGGCTTATGGTTCAAAGAAGCTTCTGTTCATAATTGGCTAGTTCCAAGGCAGGGTGGCACAAGGCAGAGGGGTGACAGTTCATGGAGGGCAGAAGGTAGCTAAAAGCAATGACAGAGGACACAAGCCTCTTTCTGCCCCTTATATCGTACCCAGGTTACCATGGTTAGGGCAGTGCCAAACCAATCAGTGGACTGACTTAGTAATCACATACCCTTCATCCCAACATCAGACTCAGGAGACCCATGCATTTCTGAAAAAGCCCCACCTATGACCACATGATGCTTTGGCAGGTGTCTAGACCCAAACCACAGCACTGCCTATGATTTTGAGGGCTTTATTTCTTTTCTTTTCTTTTCTTTTCTTTTCTTTTTTCTTTTCATTTCGTTTCATTTCTTTTCATTTCTTTTCTTTTCTAATTAGGGATTGAACTCAGACCTTTGCACTTGTCAGGCAAGCACTTATTCTATTGAGTTATATCCCTGGCCCATTTGAGGGCTTTAAATGACAAAATAACACATTGAGTGTAGGCCCATGTTTGTCATGAGCTAATTGTGAGACCTAGAATCAGTCATTTAATCATGGATAGCCCAAGTTTTCTTAAGTTTAAATGAAATAAGTTGGATTCAATAAGTTGCAAGATCTTGTCCAAACTCAACCCCTCTTTGCCCGTAGATAAGACTACTGTGACACGGACTTCCCTGCAATGACTGTGCTCATGTGTTCTGTCTTTTAGTATTTTAACTCTTAAAAAATCTCCCTTCCCAAATGTGTTCTCCCTCTGTTAGTGAGGTTAGCCACTCATTTCCTAAATTAATTGGGAATTATTTCTCATTTGTTTTCAAAACTGTATCTAATATTTTTCCACTCTATTGTACTTTCTATGAATATTGATATGTCCATTAAAGCTACTAATCTAATTATTATTATAAAGCTTGTACTAAATGTCTACCCATAGTTACCCTTCTTCTGTTTTACTTTAAAAAACAGAAAGGCTAAGAATAAAGATCTCATTATACTACTGCAAATTTTCTTTTTTTATAATAAAATGGTCTTAGGTTACTGAACATGGTGATATAAGCTCAGACTGTCACAGTTTATAGCTTCGATTGGAATAGCTATGAAATGAAATAATATAAAATAGCTGTACCAAAAATTAGCTTTTTGAAGAAGGTGACATTCTCAGTATGGTCAATTTACTTAAGGAAAATGCTTAATTGGAGCATAGTTTTAAAATTCCATAACGCAAGACTTTCCTGTAAATAAAACTAAAACTTAAAAAATTATTGCTTTGAAACTGATTTATGAAGTAGGGGACACATTGGCAGCCTCAGTTTTGTCCCAGTTTTGTGGGACATTTAGTGAGAGCTCTTCTCTAAACATGAGGCATGACATGACCTGTGGTCTGCCAAGACCACAAACAGAGGCTCCAAAGATAGAGGAAATTCTGAAGCATCCAGTACTAACTTCCAGGGCACTTAGCAATGACCTCAGAGCCAAATACGGCATGAGAGCCATTCCGGTGAGCCACATTCTTGGTGTCTGTATGCCTTTTTCCCATGGATGAAGTTTCCATTGGTTTGAAAATAATCAGCAGCTACTAGGAATGTGATTCTTTAGAAAATGCTGGACAACTCCTTGACATTTAAAATAATCTACTGAGCTTTAACCTACTCAAAATCATTAGTTTCAGAGGCATCGTTTTACCATACTCATGTGGGACAAAAGATTTTATTTTGAAATTATTGATTAGAACATAATTGTATACGATGTTGCTTCTAGAGTAGATGCCTTGCCTAAGTGCACCCAGGCTAAAGTACGGCAAGCTCTCAGCAAAGTGGGTTCCCAAATGTCTCTGCTATGCTGATGTTTGTAGCAATCTTGAGCCATGGTGGAATCCTAGAAGATGCTTGTGCTACTCTGGAATAGCTCATCCTCCCACCCCAAGAGCCAACTAGTAAGCATTTTCTTGTACACTAAACTCCACAAAGGCCACGTCTTACTCGGGAGGGTTATCTTAAAGGCTCTGGATTTCCTTACCTATGCATTCATCAAATCTGTGTCAATAGGGATATTTGTGCTGAAAATATTTGAAAGTTTTTTTCCTGATAACATTAATAGATCACTTGGAGAATTTGAAAAGATTAACGTGCCTGCTTTGTTAAAATTTGTATGACTGTGCTCCTTGTTTCTTTTCAGAGCAGATGTGGCCCAGTGTACTTAGTTTAGTTTCCTCGAGGACACCTGAACCCATTAGCTCCAAGGTAGCCAGGTTCTAAGCACTGAGGCAGCAAGAATGCTGAATAGAATCTCACTTTCAGCACAGCGTATGTATTATAAATCACAAAGATGCTCTTATTGTTTAGGCTTTTAAATTTTACAGTTCTGGTTTCAAACATAGTCGTTTGGACCTCTGAAGTTCTTAAGCACATGCTAAGGTGTGTTTTTCTAAGTTTCTTTCTTTCTTTCTTTCTTTCTTTTTTTTTTGAATGGTTTGAGGTAACAGGAATATTTGGGCAGTTGTTTAATAGCTTAGTAGAACTGAGTTGCTTCATTGAATATGCTTGTGTGTATTCATGCATGTATGTGGGAGGTATACGTGTGTGTGTGTGTGTGTGTGTGTGTGTATGTGTGTATCCCTGGGTCTGCCAGTTACTTTGAAAAGAAACTTTATTAGAAACTAAAAGAAGCACCTTACAAGCCACTACTGCTCCAGTGCAAGTGGAGAATGTTTATAATATTAACTTTAAAAAGTCCAGAAAACGGGCAGGAAGGAGCTCACTGGTGGATCACTTGCCTAGCATCTTCAGGCCCTGGATTCAACCTCCAGTACCAACAAGTGTGAAAACAAGGGCACAGAAATCTAGAGATGGGTCACGAAGGCATATTTGAATCAAGGCTTAATTATATACAAAATTGAGTATACAGAGAATATGTGCCCAGAATTCCCGCTTTTATAGTCTACTGATGCTAGCAAATAATGGTTGGGCAAAAAAAAAAAAAAAGAATCTGCTCTTCCCTCTTGGATCTTCCAGTTGCACATTATTATTTGGCAATTACAGGTCCTTCAACGCTCCTGTGGTCCCAATGTAGAAAAGTGACAGGAGATACTTTCTGTGGACTGTTCCCACAGTGCAGGCCAGAAAAGTCGCCCTTGTTCCCAGACAGTCTCGTTCATGGGTTTCCACTAGTAACTGTGCTTCCATCGCTCAGTTCCGCAGTTTTCTAGGCAGCTGAGTTCTGTTGTGCCCTAAGGTAGCTTGCCTCCTCCGAATCTCTATTTTATTAGCTGAGCTATGTTTTCATGTCTGCAATGTGAATGGAGTATAAAGAATGCAACATTTATTAGCCCTACGTTTACTGAGGTAATTATTAATACACGAATACCTTTGCGACTAGTTAAGCATTATTACTTTACAGATTAACGTAATTACACTTATAGGAAATTTAAATATTCAATTCATTTTCCTGTCAGTATCAAAGTGTTTTCTATAAATATTTGGAAAAAATGACTCAAATAGACCTAAATATTATTCCACTAAAGCTCACATACCTTGCTTTATTCTGACTGCAGCAAAAGTGATGATAATGAAACACTAATTTGTAAATGGCTCCTATTCCTTCTCATTTCACTCCTGACCCCTTGTTGTCTGCTTGTATCTTATAGGATGCTATGTTTATTTTTTATTTATTTATTTTTTTGTGGCCAGCTCAGCCCACTCTGGGGGTGGGGCTGGCGTGGCATGTGGCACCATGGATAGAACCGTGGTCCCTATGTGCTTGCCTAAGCAGGTCCTTTAGACTGCTGAGCTATCTCTCCTGCCCTGGGATGCTATTTTTAAGCCATGACAAAGATCTCCTCTTGGCTCAAAATCTTGCCAGAATTTCCTGGTGCAGCTTTACTACAAACCCTTGTGCCTTGCTGTGACCCTCACTCCTGCATTTTGGCTTTTGTTCTCTGAATTTTCAGTCCCTTGGTCCCAGGGCCTTTGTACTTGGTTACCTTGCCTTAGGTGCTTAGTGTTCTGTCTTCACCAACTGAGGCTTCATTGAAGGCACCTGCTCAGCAACG
The DNA here is from genome assembly GCA_002564285.1 of Tympanoctomys barrerae. Lineage (NCBI taxonomy): Eukaryota > Metazoa > Chordata > Mammalia > Rodentia > Octodontidae > Tympanoctomys > Tympanoctomys barrerae. The sequence continues at coordinate 34,954 of NDGN011558028.1, read as the reverse complement.
CCCACCCTCACTACTGTAGCTCTGTACTCCAAGGAGTTACCTTTTATACCATTACTGTCTTACACTGTTTTTCTTACATTACCCACTCCCACTCTTTTCTACCTCTTCTTGATGCTAGCATATGGTTTATGAAGTGATTATCCATTGTTCATGACTAGGTCCCTTGCACTGATAAGGAGGGCCAGCAGATAATGCGTGCCCAGGGAAGCATGCTATTGGGTGTCCAAAATTGCAAAGTGAAAGCCTTCTTAAACGGACTAAGTTGACTGGATTGAGCCCTATTCCTAGCAGTGTTTCTCGGATGTGTGGTCTTGGGTGTCTTTAACATTCTTAAAAATTCAGAATCCTAAAGGGGCTTTTGTTTACTGAGTTCTGTTGACTATGGGCATTTTCCACAATTAAAATTAAAACTCAGAAAATTAAAAAGATTAATTTATATAAAATGGAAAATAAACATATATTAAATAATGCATTTTTTAAAAATTGTGTTTTGGGAAACTGAAAACATACTGAAGCTGGCATTGTGTGCTTGTGCATCTCTTTGATATCTTAGCAACAGGGGAGACTTGCATTGTTGTATCACTTCCTGTATATGCAGGCTTCTGTGATATCAGGTGACTTGTAGCTTTCAGAACACTCTACTGTATTCTGGTGAAAGGATGAGGGTCAGAAAAGGAAAGTAGTATCTGAGCCTTATAAGAAAAGTTCTAACTTTACAGGTCCTCTTATTGGATCACACTTGAGAATTATAAACTTATGGTTTGAATAAGCTCTTCACTCTAGATGGCTGTTTACCAGCTGCTGTCCACATGGCCTGCTAGTGTGCAGTACGCACCTGGCTTATTCTGGGAAAAGCATGGTGAAATTGTGCTCTCAATTTAGTAAATCAGCCTTGTGATACTTCATGTACATTTGTCTAATGGAAACATTGTTGTACCCTTATTCACTTCTAAAGGAGAGCCCACAGCACTGAATTTAACACCTTTGGTATTTAAGATGACAATGAGTTAGTCATGTAACCAACCATGGGCACTTTGTGTTTCTCTGAGAAGAGGCATGGTCCTGCCTCCTATTTGGGATGCTACAGTTATAATTCTGATGGTTGGAAGGAAACTGAGAACTCTTTTCTAATTTTTCTTCACTGTTTTTATTTGGTAGATTTGTAGCAGCATGGCAGTGGGGCTATGGCACACTCACATTGAAATATTAGTTCCTGTACTTACAGGCCACTTACTCTTGGGAGAGAATTACTTGTTTTCCAGTTTTGTCTAGTTTGAGCCTCAATAATTTTTTTTTGGAAGATGACATTGAAAGATAAGAAAAGAAAGATCATTCTAAATGCTAGGAATGAATCAAGGAAAGATCCTGGTATCCTCCTAGTTTAAAGCTTTTCCAGTTGTTCTCATGTATTCACCCAGTACTTCTGTTGGAGCTCTTAGATGCTTTGGCAGAATTCCATGAAAAGATAATAATGTGATGTTAGCATTGAGCCCCTGGAATATACATCCTACTTTTACTTGGAGATTCATATATTTCTTTGAGTAGCAACATTGATAGCCCCTCCCTTCCATGTCCATGTATACCCTTTTTGGTTTGTTTCAATTTATGAAAAGCATATGATTTATACTGATAATTTAAATCAATTCATTTTTATGCAGGGCTTCTTGATTTTAGTCTTTGAGTAACAGAAGTTCAGGCTTCCGGTGTTCTCTTAAAATACTTACGTAATGTCACAGTAGTTGTAAAACTACCTAGAAAATATTTAGTCATACGGTATTGGGACTAATGACTTCCAGGGAACAACAGAGTAATAGACATGCATTTGTGGTGATATTACTGTTCTGTCTAATGGCTTGTTTATTAACTCTTGACTGTGGTCTTAATTGGAGGCTGTTAATACCTAATGATGCTAGTTTTGGGATTAGCCATGTGATGAATTGTGTCTGTTTCTATTCCCTGAGGTTAATAGATTTTGAGTTTTAAAAACTCCCATTAAGCAACCCTAGGGAAACAATGAGAGTCACCATCAGTCTGGGCTGAGGAGGTTCACTGTTATGGATGGATGGGCCACAGATTTTGGATGACAACTCCTATGTAGATCTGCAACTCTCTAAGGAAATGGCCTTGGAAAAGTCATTCTAATTGTCTGAAACCCAGTTTTCACATCCACTGAATAGGCAAAGCAGTTACAATATAAGACAGAACTATGACACATAAGTGACATAATACAAGTAGAAAAATACTATGTGCCTCTGAAATAATTAAACTGAAGCTTAAATATAGTTGTTATTTCTTTTACATTTGTTAAGCCCATTTACTACATCTGATTATAATTACTATACAGAACAGTTGACCTTATATAGAACAGTTGTTTAGTACATTCTCATCTACTGTCTTCAGTGCCCATGAAGCACATTTTTTGGATCGTATTCTTGCAGTGCAAAGCATACCATTATGCTTGATTTCCACTTTTAAAATATCCAAACATGTCTTAACACTTAAAGAAATCTGTTGTCTTAAATTCTGCAGCTCCTCAGAGATTTGTGCTTCTTTGCTTGAGGCAAATGCATGGGAGGGGCCTTGGCTTGCCACAGAAATGGTGACAGGTTCTGGACAGCGCTCACTTTCCCCGCCTGAAGCACACAGAGCAGAAGTGGAGAGCAGAAAGGACTGCTCTCAGCACCTCTGACCCTGAAAAGGAAACTCCGGCTTTGGCATCTCTTATTTTTAGCAGAACCGAGATCTTTTAGAAACTCTCTAAATAAGGAAAGGAATCTATACAGATGCTTGTAATGTTCAGTAGTCTTCACCTGCCTGCAAAGGATCCTGTAGTTTCTGGAAAGGGAGCTGGAATAAAATATAGAGCCACATTTGAAGTCACCATTAGCCTAAAGAACCACGTGACTCCTGTATGACTGGAAAACTTAATGCACAGGCGTGTTCATAGAAAGAAATTAGAAGTCTTAAAGAGCCAACAATGCAACTTAAAGGAACCCACGTGACTAGAGAGCCGTGGTGTGAAAGCCGCTATCCCAGATGATTGGGAAAGATCAGGGTTAGACACATCTAGGCTAAAACGTACTTATGCTTATCCTAAATATTATTTATGTTTTTCTTAGAAGTCTACAGAATGTTCTTCTGTACATACTTTGGTATGCTGTGCACCGACTTTAAAAAATGTTCATATTTACCTAGTAGAGACGCAAGAGAGCGTATCACTTGCAATAATTACTGCATTGTTTTTGAATAATATTTAGACCTTGGGGTAAAGGATATGTGCAAAGGAGCCATGTGTAGACATGCACTTGCAACTGGATCACCAAAGGCTCAACCGAATGGACTAGCGCGCCATGGCACTTTCTGCCTTCCAGTCACATCCAGCTGTGCTCTCTTGAATAGCACTTCTCATTCCTCAGCCAGCCTCGTTCTTCCTGTGGAAGACATAGTAGCTTTCCAATGACGTTTGGATATTAAAAATTTCCAGTTTGCAAGTGCAGATCAGTGCCACTAGACAAGTTCATTTCCCAGCATCAAAAACATAAAATAAAAATAAGGCTCAGTTTGGGTAGGATGTGTTATGGCAAATAGAGTGGGCATTGTTTTGGTAACACAACAAAAGCACAGTTACAAAATCAACATGTTTGAATGTATCATCAAACAGAAACAGAGATAAATAGCTTTTATCTGGGGCATTTCCTTGCTTAGAGGGTAGGCTGAGGAATAGGCCTTGTCTGGGACAGAGCTGGAAACTTTCGAGAAGTAGCACTGGGCGAAGTGAGAAGTGGCAACTCTACGTGCCCCAGAAAGCCTTACAAAAACAGAGTAAAACCTGCTACCCTTTTACTAGGCCTAGAAAATGGTACGGGCCAAGAAATGGGCAAGAGAGGAAGCCCTTCAGCAAGTGTGGAGTTGACATGGCAAGGCTGAGAGCCTGTTTCCCACCTGAGACATGCCAGGCTCCCACAGCTCCAGGGCTGGGTAACAATGGCTTTCTGAACAGAAACCAGCAGCCAATGGGCAGAGGACACCTCGGTGAGCCTGCATGTGCAGCCAGTGATGAATCTGGAGACCAAAGGGAGCTCAAGTTCTTGGCTCAGCTCCCTTCTGAGCTGCTTGCCAGACGTTAGGATGAACGAGGCCACACTCCATGCGCTTAGCTCAAAGTCTGGCAGTCCCACTCCACACAAGACTAAATATATTTCCTAGGGCTACTCAGGACAAATACTACAGACTCAGTGTTTTAACAGCAGACATTAATTTCTTTACAGTTCTGGAGTTGGAAGTCCAGGAACAAGGTGCTGGCAGGCTTTGCTTCCTCTAAAGCCTCTGCAGATGGAAGTCTTCCTACTACCTTGTCGCGGGGTCTTTCCTCTCTACAGGAACTTTCCTGGTATTCCTCTGTTGGATTAGGGCTCCACTCCAAGGGCTTCATTTAACTCTCTCGCCTCACTAGAGGTCCATTTCCCAGGATAGCCGTATTTTGAGATACCAAGAGTGGAAGATTCAACATAATATTTTGGAGAAACACAATCTACCCCACAGCACTGAGTCTTGGCAGAATTCTAGCCCTCTCTGTCCCAGATGAGTCGCTGATTTATCCAACAGCACAACTCTCCCTGCCACATTTTCTTGGCAAAAGAGAGGGTCATGTCTCTGCCAGAAATCATCAATGAGAGATTTTAAAGTTTCTTACTATCATTTTTAAGTAGCAAAAGAACTCCATCTTAATTAAACAAAATGATAAACCCCATTCTTTGTTTCTGTACAAATGAATATCTTTCCTTCTCCTATGTGATCTGTTTCATTCAGAAGGATTCTTCCCAAGCAAGAGCGCTTAAATGTTTAGGTTAGAATGACTTGGGAACCTGATTACAATAAAGACCAGTTTGGTATGTATGGAGTAAACTTGAGATTCTGGCATTTCTTTTCTCTCTTTCTTTCTTTGCAGTGTGTGTGTGTGTGTGTGTGTGTGTGTGTGTGTGTGTGTGAAGTTTAAGACAAGGTATCAGTATTTTAGAATGTTCTTGAATTCGCCTGGTAGCCCAGGCTGGCCTGGGACCCATGGTGACTCTCCTCCATCCTCCACCCCTAAGTTCTGGGGTGATGGATGCGCACCACTCCTTACGGCTGAGATCCTGTGTTTCCTGACTCCCATCGTAGAGTACTGTGCCACTGTAGGCCCAAAACCACAGGGCAAAGCAGCCACAGACCGGAATCTGCAAAGCTGTAAACCAAAGCAACTTGCTCTCTTTACTTGCTTTTCTCATAATGAGAAAAAACTGGCTAACCCAGTCAGGAACAACTATTTGCAAGGAGAAATTTTGTTGTTTTCTGCACTAAAATCATAGGAGGCAGGCTTTACCTCACCTTTTTTCCAAGCATGATTTTAGGAAAAATTACTGCCTATTAACAGTAATTCAATGGAAAAAGAATTAGGATTTACCCATCGTTGATATGTGAAGGAATATTCTCAGGAGTTTTCATTCATTTGGGTCTGGATATTTGCTTGCTTCTTTGTTTAGACCAGAAGGCTGATTTCAATTTTTCCAGAATTCCAGCCCTCTAAGCCCAGCACCCAGCCCATGTCTTTCATCAATTTTACCTTTGGGCACGTGAGTTGGCAACAACACTTGTGCACAGCTGATTTGTGAGATAGTAAAAAGTTAAATATGTTCAAGAATAATTGTAAGCTTCCTTCCCAGGGATGCTTCATTAATTTTCATATTGGATATGTGGTTTTATTTTATTTGTGCTAAGATTCCTTCCATCTCTTAGGTTCTTTGCTCTAAATTATTCAGGTTTGCATATGTATTATTTTCTGAATACTAACTAAAAATTAAACAATTGAAAAATCATTATCTAAGCTTTGCTGCTAGGTTTTTGACAGCAGAAAGTTTTTTGGCAATTAGTATTACATGTTTTGATTATTACTATGTTATCATTATTGCCTTGGGGATGATTTATCTTTTTAATCTTTTAAGATGCTTTCTGAGATTGATAATGTTCATAATTATAGCACCGAATCTTGTGTTTAATATGTTTGTTGTTGAGGTTAAAGTAGTGAATAAAAATTAGTAAGAGTGTCTTGCCTTATTTCCTCATAACCATAAGCTGAATCTAAACTTTCACTTAGAGTAAATGGGAAGCATAAGTCATTCTGACTACTGAAACAAACGTAGAAACAGGAATTTCAACACCAAAGCATAGTGGATGTTTACTTCTTGATCATTATGGAGGACAGAATCCTAAAATGTTCCCTGACATTGCCACTCCATGGCATACATTCCTGCGCAATTCTCAGGACACTATGACAACATTTACTCCTGTAACTTGGCCATGTTGCATGGCCCATTGACCTGAAGAAATGTAAGTCAACTCTTTCAGAAGTCAAGATTTAATGGTAGATACAGGAGACTGGAAAGGTTGGCTTAAGGGTAGGATGGGGAAAGGTTGATGATTGGGCTCCAAGTCACACTTACATAGCAGCACAAGGTTCTGGTGTGGAACTGCAAAAACAGTAGTGGTGAGCCTGTATCTTATATGCCACAGCAGGCATGCAGAGCCCTCGCTGCAGTGGTGTTATAAGTTGCATGAGTAGTTTTCTAAACTAAAACATCAGTATTCTGGTTTAGTTGCAGGGTTGTCAGTTGGCAAAAAAAAAGTGGATTTTAGATTACAGTTTACACACTCCATCTCTAAAAGGTTTGTCATCGTTGGCCTACAACAACTATGTTCTGTACATTTCATAAAGATAGAAGAACGTATTTTGAATGATTTTGCCATAGAGAAATGATAAATGTTTAAGGAAATGTATATATTTAGACTTTTAAAGTACTCTTCAGGGCCAGAGTGTAGCTCAGTGTTAGAGTGCTTGTTCAGCATGTATAATAATTCAAGTTGAATCCTTAGAAAACACACACACACACACACACACACACACAATATGCAATGTATGCAGGTGTTAAAAAAATCACATAGTGCCTCATTAATAAGACATACAATGTTATGGTTTTACATATCTGTTAAAATAAATTCAATTTAAGTTAAATTGAGAAAGAGCATCAGAGATCATTGGAGGAGAGCCTAACCTACCAAGGTAAACTTTTACAAGGGAGTAGATTCTTCCTGAAGACAGCTGGAGTATAAGGAAGCTCTTCTGCAAGGGGTATTCTCTACTGCTGGGTGTGGTGAGAGAGGAGCCACCCACCAAGGACTAGAGGCCTGTGGCTGTTACCAGTTTGAGGTGAGCCCGCTGACGGCCATCAAGAGGATGATGACCACAGCTATATAGTGGCAAGAAGTTTGATTCTGGTAGCATCCTAGGGGATTGTGCAAGCAGAACCTTCCCAATAGGTCTCCGCGTGAAGCCACAAGCTCCTGGCCCGCTGACGTCAGCCTGTGAGACCTGAATGGATACTCACCTGCATCACACCTGGGGCTCTCACCTAAGAACTGCAGGCTAATACTGGCTTAAGCCGCCAAAGTAGTAGAAACTTATTATGCACCAGTAAAAACTGAGCATAGCCCAGAGTAGCCATTTATCAGGCTGTCCTGGGTACTTTTCTCTTGTTTCTGGGACAAAGTACCCGACACCCAAAGTTAAGGAACAAAAGGTTTGTTTAGCTCACAATTTGTAGAGGTTTCAGTCCATACTCAGCTGGCTCCAAGGCAGACTGGCACATGGCCGAGGGCAGTAATTCATGGTGGGATAAAACAGCAACACAGCAAGAGCAAAAGGTAGGAGTGGTGGCAACAGAGAGCAGGTCTTATACCTTGTGTTGTATTCAGGCTATCTGCCTGAGGCTGGGTGTAGCACTCACACCCATATAATCCCAGCACTGGATTAGGTATTACTCACAAACTCTAGAAGTTTGCCCCATAACTGCATGAGGCTTTGGGACTAGACACAAACCATAACTTGATGCAAACCATAACACAGGCTAATGTTGCTATGGTCAACAGTGGTGGTTGGCAGATGTCAGAAGCCCTGACATCTTCAGAAGCTTGGACCTCTGTACTCTTGGCAATTAGAAGAGAGAGAACGGAGAAGGCATACTATGTTTTGTCTAGAAAGTCCTATGCAGATGCTGCAAGCATCACTTGCATGTACATTTCAGGGGCAGGAGCTAGTTACAGGGGAAAGGCAGGTACAGCAGCCTTGGGGTGGGTAATCCCAATTAAACAGGTTCTTTCCAGAAGACTCCTGTTGTGGAAGAGTGCTAAACATTTCTGTCTCAGTTGGAACATCAAGAGAGTTTTGTGTCTCATTCCAAGTAGAACTATAGATGTGAAGAAATTTTCAATGCTCATTTGTGATACATGGAGAGAATTACATTTATATTAGAAAAAAAGAGCTGTCTTTCAATGTCACATTCATTGTTAGAGATATTAGCCAGTTGTGATGAGACTCTGGGAAACAGTTAGGCTCTCTTCCTGCGTGGAGGGGGCTCATGCAGCATGAGACACACCTTCTCCTCTGCCTTCTTCTTATGACTGTGGAGGGGTGGCTCCTTCTCTCCTCCCAGTAGAGCAAGACCTTGGGTTCTTGCAGCAACCGCCAGCTGGGGCCACTGCCAATGGCGGCATACTTTCTCCTACTCTGGTCTGAGTGCCCGGCAAGGCCCCAGCAGCTCAAGCAGCCCCTTTGTCTTTTCCTCCGCTGCCCAACAAATGATTGTCCTCTCCCTCAGGACCTCAGCACCCTTGCTTTTTGAAGCAGTGCTGACTGGTTTATGGAGATTTCTCCTCTGTGAACATGAATGTAAACATGCTATGTTCTCCCACTACAGAGCTTATCCAAGTAACTACTTGCTTGTTAACAGTCAAGGTTAGTGAAACAGTCTATAGGGAATTGATGAAAAAGTGAGTGTAATTCACTATATACTATCTTGTTTTCTTTTCAAGTTAAACTTAATAGGATTTTAAACTTCTGAGGGTGATGGAGGAAGTATTAATTGGCTTTATATGGAATTTCAAATTCTTCAAGGAGTAGGGTCAGTCAGATAGCTCAGTGGATTAAAGTGCCTGCTTAGACAGAGCGCAGTGGCTGGGGTTCGATCCCCAGGAAATGCTATGCTGGTCCTGCCCCTGTGGTGCGTGAGACGGCTATTGAGACTGGGCATGGTGGCATGGACCTATAATCCCAGTGCATGGAAGGCTGAAAACAGGAGAATCATGAGTTCAATCTATGTAGTGAGACCATGTAGACCATGTAGACCCTGTTCTAAATAGATAAAGAAAAAGGAATATAACATAACTTTCTACATGATCAATCTCGTGAAGTCCCTGCCTTATTTGATAGGCTACACATCTCCATGGAGGGGACTTCCGTCATGTTTTCGGCACACATTCCTGTGTTGCAGGAAATGAGAGGGAAGGCTAAGGTAAAGATAAATAGGGAGAAGAACTGCAGATGAGACCAAAAAAGGAAAAAACAAAAAACAACAAAAAAACCCAATGAATGCCTGAGGAAAGCTAGAAATTCCCAGGAGGCTTGACACTGTCAATGGACTGGAATGTTCCAGAAGCTGCCGTGACAGCCATTGCTTCATCCCTTCCTCATCAAGGGACCCATCTAAGCTTGTATGGAGTTTATTATGCTCCAGGAAAATTGTTTGCTCTTGTCACTGCTGCTCCATCTCTCCAGCTCGTTCTTTCTTTTATCCTCTCTTCCCTTTTTCCTTTCCCCCATCTTTTCTCTCATGCTTCCTTTGATTGCCTCACTTCTCTTTCCTCATTTTTGACACCTTCCCCTCTGTCTTTGTCCAGTAGGGTCCTAAGGGAAGGAAAATATGTAATATAACAACCTTCAGGGTCTATTTTTAACCCTGAGTTAAAGAAACTCATGCAGAGGCAGAAAGGCCACTGGCATACGGAAGTTAAATAGCTTGCCCACCTTGAAAGGGGGTGATTCAAAGTCTGTAATGTCATCACACGGCCATTCCAGTGCCTCCACTGATTAACCTGGAATGAACTGAATGTAGCAAAGTCTCCATTATACACCTAATATGTCCCCAGCCCCTCTTCTCAAACGTTTAACTCTAGTGAGGCCCACTCTAAGATTTTCAGAATATGCACTCTTTCCTGAACATAATTGAATTTTTATAGCTTTACCACACACTCTTGCTGTAGAGCTCCCCTCTTGCTTTATCATGCCTTTCTTTGCCCCTAACTCTTGCACATCTTTCAAAACTCAGACTATCACCTCTCCTGTGAAGTCTTCACTGAAACTCACAGATTGAATTATTCTTTACTTTAAATGCTTGGGCCATTGCCCATATTACTAGCCAGCACTTTGATGGATTGTTTTGCATGTATCCCATCCACTAGACTCTGAAGTCCTAAAGAGAAAGAAAAGGGGCCTTATCCATTGGCAAAGAGCCTGTCACCTGGTTTTTGTTCACTGGTATGAAGCTGTTATGACTTGTTTCTAGATCCCCTCATCAAAGCCTCGTGTAGTCATAAGTGGGGGTTTTTCAGAGGTGATTGGATCTAGAGTGTGTGACTCTGGAATTGATTCATGGTACAGTGCTAGACTCAAGGGCAGTAGGACGAAGGGTGGGAGTGCTACCTCCTCTGGGGAGCCTGAATAGAATATGGATGACAGAAAGAGCTGAAATCTTTCCTTGTTGCTTTGTTGCTCTCTGCCCACAATGAACTGTTTTTCCTCTGCTGTGCCACTCTCCCTGGAGCCAGACAAGTATGGATTAAAACTTCTACAAACTAGGAGCTAAATAAACCTGCTCTGCTTTAACTTTGGGAGTCAAGTATTTTATCTAGCAAGGAGAAACGTACCTAAGACAAAGGTATACATATGATGTAAGGAAAAATCATTGATGTATAATCTATGCATCATAATATCCATGGCATTAGCTTTAACATAAAGATTTCAGTACTGGGTTAAATGAATATTCCATATGAAAATCTGACTTTATAAAACTTAGAATAAGCTTACAAAAGTTTTATTCTAAGTTTCTCTAAATTGGGAGCTCTGCTAATGATTCAAACTTGTTTCAAGATAGGAATATATGACTCCATATATTTACAATTCTATGAAGTGGACTTAAGGGATTTGAAGAGGAAGTTCATTTTATTTCTATGTCTTTTTCACTCTTTTTCTCTTCCTTTTAAACACACAACACACATACAGAGAATATGAAAACTTAGTTCATGAATATTTTTAGTTTTTTAAACATATAACATATTTTTTAATGTGTAACATATTTTTTCATGTATAAAATATTGAGATAGTCTTCTTGTTCTATGGATTATTCACGTAAGCAATGATGAAAATAAAATAAATCTAGACACTTAATGGACCACATTGAAAATGACAGTATATTATTCCAACTTTGTCCAGCATCAATCAAATAGTTATGTAATCTCAAAAATATTACATAGTTCAGTCTATATTGAGCTTCACCAATTTATAAACTTTTTGACTTTATTTATAAACTTAAGCATTTCCTTTTGGAAAATATTATTTGAATTTCAGTTCTTTTACAAAAAATGATGTTCTCAGGCACACGTGTGTGTTTGTATAAATATGGATGTTTTGTATATAGTCATTATATATACAAATAGAATTGAAGAGTTCATATTTATGTGTACTAGATGTATAGCAACTATACACACACTGTGGTTTGTGATGGTCTGCCAGCCCCTAGCTGCTTTGTCCTTGGAGGGCAGCCAATGGCTCTCAAATGATGGAGACTGGACAGTATAACTCAGCCGAAGAGCATTAAGGTGGCTCCTAATGCACATGCTCTTGGCCAGCAACCTCCCCCCTACAGTTCCAAGTTGAGTGTGTCTTAGAAATTGTGTTGCTCACTCTCCTGGCATTTATTTTGCACTCTGGTAAATTATTTGGAGCCATAATAACTGACAAATCCTGCAGAGGCTCAAGCTGGATCTGTTGTAAGGAAGAAAGGAAAGTAGCTGTAAGTTGAAAGGTGTTTGCCATGGCTCATGGCTTTTCTCAAGGATACAAAAACTGTGTTAAAAGTCAGCAGGCCATTGGGAGCTGGTTTGAATCTTTTGACATTGTTAGAAGTATTATATGCATTCCTTCATCTGGGGATAATTGACCTGCTATGCTTGTGTGATTTGGGGATTTAAAGGATTTGAAGAAAAACATGATTTGCAGTGCTGTGCTTCCAAAGAGGTTTTTCAAATGACCCGCTGAAATGTGGACCCATGAGGGGCTCTTGGGCTGTTGCTTTCTGTTCCTACCTGCAGTGCCGTGCTCTCCAAGTAAACAGGGTGTGCTTGCAGCCTGCTCCGTATTTATCTGGTTTGCCCCACCTTTATGTTCTCTGAAGTCATACTAAATGTAAACCTTATGCTTTTCCTTTCTTTGTACTGTTTTTTGAAGTGAAAAAGATAATCATGATTTTTCATTTGAAAGATTTTTTTCTTAAGAGAAGTGTAGGTTTAGTAGGCCTATGCTAGATTCAGAAAACCTGAGGGCAAAGAGGCACACTGATAGTTTGAAAGGTTCCTTGGTAATTCTCAGGTACATCTAGGATTGAGAGTCACTACTGGGTAGAAGGTATGCAGATTCATTTTCTGGGAAGTTGATATTTCCTTAACTTGGAATCCTTATTTGTTTTTTATTTTATTTTATTTTTTATTTATTTCCATAATTTTATCGAGAAACAAATAGCAATGCGACAGTTTCAAACCAAACTGGTAGGACAGTTTCAATAATTAACACATTGCATACATTTTTCTTAGTAGTTAATTGCTGTACAAGATGCAGATTGGAATCCTTATTTGAAAGGTTGCTAAGGGGAATGGTTCTTTGACACTGTGCATCTCCTAGTGAAAGCTACATTTCAAATGAATTCAAATGATAGTGTCTAATAATTTGGCTCAGATTTCTCATATGGGAGGGACATCCTATAAGGTATAGAGATTTGGTATTAATTAAGAGAACATTTATTTAGCACAATGCATAGAATTATTTTTTCTACAATACCTCTAAGCATTTCCTTGAATACTAAATGAAGCCTACTCTCTGAAGAAATTGAAGGTGCCCCACCTAGTTATCTAGGTATTTGACAAGAAAATAATGGCAGGAAACCTGCTTGGGAAAATTAGGAAGGTGGAATGTATAAAAGGAGGGCCAGGCTGTAACTCAGAAGTGAAGTGTTTGCCTGTGACATGAAAGACTGGTTCAGTCCCCAGCACCTGAGCAGAATGGGAGGGTACTATGAAAGGACAGTTTTATTGTACCACAGTGGTATTGAGCACAGATACTTTCATGAATGATTAACCAACAGAGTCTGAATTAATGCCACATAAAGGAAATTGAAACCTAGGCCATCTATGAAGCTCCTGCACTAGTTTCTGCTCCGAAATCACAAAAAAAATGTTTGTTTTTCTCCTTAGGTTCGAACGAGTGTCCTATCTGAACATAATAAGGACTCCCCATCAGAAGTTGGGGTAAGTATTTCTTATATTTCCGAAGGCACACACATTTTTTTCTAAGTGAATTATTTACATTTTTCTGGCCTCCTGTCTGGTAGCTGCCAGATGAAATTCAGTTAAATGAGCAGGGTGTGACCAAGCAAGGAGGCATTGCCACATATTTGCTCAGTTGCATGGAATTAATTCCTTGTCTCCTGAAAATCATCCTCAAAAGAATTTGTATTTAGTTCTTCAGGCTAGAAATGAACCTAGACATTGCCCTGCAGGTAGCTGAAGCACAATTTGTAGCCAACATTACTGGACCAAGAGCAAGCTAGGGAAATTACAGATGTGGACGGTGTGAGCACAGGCAGAGGGCCGAGAACCAGCTGAGGGACCATGAGGTTTTGTTTGCTGCCATTAAAATACTGAACTGCAGGTGAGACAGACCACTACCCATTTTGAGTGCAGGGCTGGCAAAACCCTCTGAGGCTTTCCCGATGCATGCGAACTATTGCATTGCCAGCCTTCAGAAGTTGGCTATGAACCTAAAGAAGTTGGAAAAGTGACCCAACCCATACTAGGTGCTTTCTGCTTACAAAGCCTGGAGGTAGAGGTGGCAGCTGGGTAAGGAATCCAGCCCAGCAGGTTTAGGCTCTATAAACTGTGCATTGAGAGAGAGAGAGAGAGAGAGAGAGAGAGAGAGAGAGAGAGAGAGAGAGAGA
>NDGN011558028.1:10440-20769 GCA_002564285.1 Tympanoctomys barrerae | reverse complement strand
GAGAGAGAGAGAGAGGAAAAAAAAAAAACTAGGGCTGGGCCTGCTGAAAGCCTATTTGAAATCCTGCAGGCTCCTAACAACCTTCCTCCACTGAATGTGTGCAGCCCAGTACAAGGTTCCACTGATGTTTTTCATCAATAGCAGGATCTTCCAAACCTACTAAAGAAGCACTCCAAAAGCATGCCCGAGTGCAATCTCCATTGAATGAGTCCAGTGTCAGTTATCTGAGCATCTGGTAGTGAAAAAGGAGAAGAGGACTAGGCTGTTGTCCCAGTCACAGCTTCTGGTTTTGCTGGGACCAGAACAAGCTTCTCCTTGCAGTCAAGTGAGGCTGTGTGCTCCTTCTTCCGCCAGCTTCCTCAGCCTGGAGTGTTCACTCCTTCCCACCACCCCTCTCTGTGCTCACCTGTCCTGAGCCCTCCAGTGGCTGCTCCACGGCCTCCATCAGGTCTTGCCAGCCTCAGGTGTACCCAGCCCCAGGCACGCGTGCAGCCCTGGCAGCCTGGGCTGCTACTCCCCACCAGCTCGCTCCTGTTGCCCCAGCTCTCTTCCACAACCTCTGCCCTCCCTCCACCCGATCTCCTCACACCCTGTGCAGTGCTGCCATTAACCTAAAACCCCATGGAATGTGTTACTGCCGATAAGGCCAGCGGTGATTTTGTCAAGACGTGTCATTTACTTATTAAAGTTGAAGGAGAATGAGTATCTTCCATTTTTCTCCTTTAACTTCTCACCCCCTGCTGTTCTTGTCTCCCTGCTTGAAGATAATTATATGCTAATCTAATTGGATACATTTCTCGCTGTTGTTTTGCTCTCACTCAAGCTCTTGGGAATCCACCTCATCTGTGTTAAACCTTGAGTCTTTCCTTTGATTTTATTTTCAAGCCCTCTCTGTGACTCTAGCAATCTACCGTGAAGGGAGGACAGTCCTCTGAGTGTGCCACATGTCCTAGTCCTTCCCCTTTCTGCTCAGCTACTGTGGCAAGGACAGGAGCTGGGGACATTAGCTCCTCTGCGTCTGCGCGTGGGAAGGACGTAGCTTCCTTCTGCTGGTGTGGTGCTTCTTAGTTTAGCCCGGCCCCTCAGAGACCCTGTCTGGGAGAGACTGAGTTCTGGCTGTCCTGTGGGCTACAAGTCTAGATATTTCTGGGGACCTTGTCTGATTTTCCCCACTGCCTATTTCTTACAAAGGAGAGCAGCTCTGGACCAGCTTCTTCCATTGCCCACCGCGCTCAGTACTCTCTCTCTGTCGCTGCTGAAGTCCTCTGGTTAACACGGGGCTCTGCGCCAGGCCCTGTCTGTGCTGTCCATGAGGCCAACAGGAAGGTCACATGGAAAAGATGCAGATGGCCTCACTGGTGTTTCCCTCTGCTCAGGCCCCTCTCTGCCGACTCTTTCTCTAAGCTGAACAGGCATCTGGGATTAGAGTCCATGATGCTCAGGGAGAGACGCCTGCTGCTCCTTGGAGTGAGTAAAGATGATTTTTTCACCTTCAACCTTTACAAGTGATTTTTTTTAAAAAAGAATCAGATTCTTTTATCTTTGGGGACAGAAGTGTCTCCTGGGAAGATCAATGATAGATTAGCCTCATCTCTTATACATTATACTTCCTAAAATCCTGATGATTGCCTCTCTTCTCTCCTTAGGTTTATATTAACTAGATGTTTTGTAGCTAGTACTTGACCAGTTTCTTTAAACTGGCCTGTCACTAAGCATTGTAAAAAAAAAATTACTGGCTCCAAAACAGAGGTTTTTTTTTTTTCTTTTAAACGTACATTGGGATATATTTAGTATATTCTAACCTCATCTTTGACAAAGATTCAACCATAATTCCTCAGCTGGGAATGTGTTCAGAGTCCAGTAAGCTGACAAACTGAGGCTTAGAAGTATTGAGTTAGGCTTTCTTAGCCTGAGTAAATTTTGCAGAGCTGTAGCTGCTCAGAAACAACTTCAAGAATGAGATGCTGTCCATTTTCCTCCTCCTCCTCTCTTAGTGCATTTTCCAGTCTGGTCATTGCAGAAGCATGAACATGGCTAGTCGTAAGAACGATAAAGAACAGACAGTTCAAGTGAGGTCACTCTGCTCCTTCAGTTATGAAAAACAGTAACATTTGGGAAAATCTCACTCGATATACTGTCCCTTGCAGTCACTGGGAAGAGTCAAGGATTTTCAAGTGCAAAGAAAGAGGTTAAATTCTTTTTAATATATTTTATTTAGCCCAATGCATGCAAAACATTATGTTCTAAACTGCAGTCACTATAAAACTAAGATCACAATTTCACATTTGTTGTTTTTCACTGTCGTCTAAATCCAGTATGGGTTTTATACTTTGTAATATTTCAATTGGGAGTAGACCCATGTTCATCTTTTGGCTAATGCTTTTCATTGAGGAGCTTACTCCTAACTGTACTTGAAAGTTTCAGGGGCATCATACATATTATAATATAAAGTTATCTTGTGACTAAAGACTTTGTGGAATGAACATAGGTGACAGAGCTCTTACCAGGTTGTGGCAGCCCTACAGGATTTTGCATCTTTAGATTTCCTTTTTGGTGTCCAGAGAGCCATTGTGGACCTGCGACATGAAGCTGACAAGCCCTAGAGAGCAGCCTGGATGTCTGTGATTTGCTCTGAGTCCCTGTAGAGGCTAGCAGGATGTGTACTTCCCATAGAGTAGGCAGGGAAAGCAACAGATGCCCTCTCCTCGCCCTCTTTGACACTACTCTCCAGGTAGGGGAGTGGTGGAAAGCGAGCATCGAGCCATTCAGTGATCATAGGCCTTGGAGCTTGTGCTCCCCAGTGGTAATTGTGAGGGGTACGAGCACATGAGGGAATCAGAGCCACCCACTAGGCAGGCAGAGAGCCTGTCAGAAGGAAAGGGAATGACCACCTACTCTGGAAACGAGGCATGCATGATGCAGGTGAATGAATGCTGGGCATGGAGGCTGGAGAGCCCAATTTTAACTCGCCTCCCTGCGTTTTCCTGAGCTCTGTGAGTGTGCATAAGGCAGATTCCTCTCACGGACCCCGGGTCCTTCCGCTGACAACCCATAATGCCCCAACAGGCTCTCACATCCTGGAAACATTCCAGGTGATGAAGTACAACTTTGAGCCACATAGAATATTAGTATATATTAGAATTTGCTCATCAATATTAACTGTATGCATCCTTGCCAACTTGGTAGTTTTTCTCATCCTTTATCCAGAATGTCTAAATAATTTCTATTTTTCCTGAATCTAATTTTCATTTTTACAAATATATTTTGCATGTACTGGAGCCATTTCCTCATAGCTCCTCCTTTTCTTGTTCTCCTACTCCTTTTCCTCTTCCTCTTCATTCTCCTCCTCCTTTTTGTCCTTCTCCTCCTCATCTTCATCCTGCTCCTCCTCCTCATCTTTCTCTTCTTTTTCTTTATCTTCCTCCTCCTCGTCCTTCTCCTCCTCCTCTTCTGCCTCTTCGTCCTTATCCTCATCCTCTTCCTCCTCCTCCTCTTCCTCCTTCTTTTTCATCCTCCTCCTCTTTTCTCTTCCTCCTCCTCCTCCTTCTCCTTCTCCGCCTCTTTCTTTCTTCATGTTCTGCTTTTCTGGAACATTTAAGGTGAGTGAAGATACTTCTATGACATTTGACCTCTCAGTCTGTTATCTTAATCACTATGCCAACTAATATTTATGGTGTGTTCCTGTTTTCCTGTGATAGAGCTAAGTGTTTTGCCTGGATAACTTTAATTCTGAAAACAACATCTATGAGAATGGTCCAGTTGTTATATAATTTTTAAAGGCCAAAACTAAGGTGGAGAATAGTGGAATAATTAGTCCAAAAGTGGACTGAGGTGATAGCTCAGCAGCATAAGTGCCTGCCTGGAAAGTGCAGGGTCCTGAGTTCAATCCCCATACTGGGGGTAGGGGTGGGGGGCGTGGGAAGGAAAATAGAATTAGTCTAAAAGTATTTACATCATAAGAGAATGACAAGACCCAGTGATTGCTATGGTGGGTAATAAGCCCTGGGCTGAGGGAAGTTGCTTAATTTTCTATATTTCTACTTTGGGACAGAATAACTAAGTTAGAACCACATTTCAAACTTTCCTTACTCTTTTTTCTTGTCTTTTCCCCTGACGGTAACATCACAAATAAAGATATGGAAAATATCATCTCTTGAATTTGAGAAAGTAATAAATTTAAGTGTTCTTAAATTCTATGCTTATGATCCCAGTGAAGCAAACACAACATAGCTTTCTATTATTCGTTTCCATCTGTGTTGTGTGCTGTTTCCCCCTGTATTTGGATCTCAAAAGGAAAACCGATTCTAATTTACCCTCTTGCAAGTGTCCAGGGAGTTTTCACCTAGATGATCGATTTATTTTCTAGTGTTGGAGGTGGGAAGGATCCTAGTTTTATATTTAGGTTAGGATAAAGCAAACAAATAAAAACCTGCTGAAAAGTAAACATGTAGGAAATTCCATTTTGGGGTGTTGCATTGTAAACGCTTCCATATTGTCTTTAAACTTGGGGATCTTATTACGTGTGTTACCCCACATGGGATCCCAAGTTATGATTACTTTTTAATGACTGCTATAACATTTATCCATGCATAGCTCTTCCCTGGTGTGAAAAGTCTGAATAATGCAATTCTTTGATGCCATTGCCAAAGGTGAAGTTTTTAAAAAGCAGACTGCATTGTCTTTGAGGGTGCTGAGACTGTCCTCTGAGACTAAGCGCTTGGCTGACAGTTGTAGAGAAAAGCTCGACGTGTGCTCTTCCTTGCTGGCACACTGCAGGCCTCCTCGTGTGGCCCCAGAATTAGTGTTCAGCCCAGACGCTGGCTTGGCCAGGACACGGGGAGGCCATGGCCCCGCTGCCAGGGGCCCTCCTGGTCTGGCGCGCAGGCGAAGCGTTCAGTGCCTGTGGCCGTCAGATTTCCTTGCAGCTGTGCCTTATGGTGCGTCTGTAGCTATGTCTAAAAATAGCCACTCCACCTGTCTCCAGTTGTCGCATTCCACTCTAGGCTGTTCACTGTTTTTCTTGCTGAAAGACCACAATAAAGCCATGACGGGTGCAGTTTCTTTGTTAACTCTAAAGTCAGCCATTCTACAAAATCTCAAAAGGCAAACAGGAAGTCATTTAAAACTTAGGGGGATGGTGTGAAACTTACTATCTATTGAGTGTTAGTATGAACAATAAATGAAATGCAAAAATTTCAACTGGAAACACTGATATCAGTGAAAGAAAGTGAGTCACGCAACTCTTTACAAATGCTGAAATGAAAATTACTACAATATTAAATAATCTGCATGCCATAAAATTGTGTTGCTGCCTCCTGTTTGAGGGAATTACACTAATTTCTAGGTAACCGTGAAAGGAGCATTGCTCTTATGTGCAATCAAAAAACTTGCCTACAGCTGTGTCAAGGCCACTCGTCCATTGCCAGTAATTCCTGGGATTATTTTTCACATGGCTACTGTGTAGCCCACATAAAGTTTGTCAAAACAAAACGAAGCTCCTATTGGAGCTTTTTAGCTCCGTAATGTGTAGGGACTCCAGTAATTGTTAAATTCACAGCGCTGCCAATGGAGGAGACTGAAACACGGGAGGAAGCAGAGAGGAGCAGAGTGGGGTGAGCGCGGTGCCCCCACGGACCCTGCCCCAGAGGGCATCCTGGGGCGAGGGGTGAACAGGGGCGTTGGCTGGCGGGGCCTCCCAGGAGCGCTACTGCTTGATCAGACCTCACCACCGTTTCTGCACATGCTGTTGACTCAGCCCTCTAATTTGCTTCTGTTCCTTACTCCACGCCGCCTGCACCACTCATCAAATCTACTGTTGCCAGCGTTTTTTTGTTTTGTTTTGTTTTTGTTTTTTCTATCTGATAGCATATTTGATTTCACTGACTGGGTTTTCCGTTAATAAAGTTAGACACCTCCCACTTCAAAACTGAGCTGTATTCAAGTGCTTGTCTTTAAACCTTTGAATCAGCTCTTTCAGAGTTTTGAAAAGAGATAAAAATTTCTGACTTAAAAGATATTTTTCATAGTCATGCTCAACTGAGGCTCCGGGTACACATTCTCTTTATATAGGGATTAATTACCTAGTTTCATCTGAAAAGCTCTAGTAGGCCTTAGCATCTTGAAATCCAACTTCTCATTTAATTGTAGTCCAGAAGCAGACCTGGAATGCTGTGGAAGAGACAGCCTTGACCTTTTGTGGAGTATGACATGGTGCCAGGCAGCAATGACAGCGGTAGTAATTTGGGTCTCATGTTTACTTCTTGGCCTGAATGAAAGAATGAGAAATAGTCTATGTTTGTTATACCACAATACTATGAATTTTAAATCAGAAGTAACCAGAGATGCTAAGAAAAAGATGGAAGATCTTTATTCTGAGAGAGAGAGAGACAGAGAGAGTGATTTTTTTCTTCACATCTACTGAAAAACAGCACAAGGCAAATATTCATAGGTAAGAAAACACCCTGTCTGATAAGTTTAAAAAGCAATTTTAGAAAATGTAACTGGAAAAACTTCCATTTTCATGTGTATATTGGAATGAAATTGCCCCAATGCTAGTAAAGAAATAACAAAGGAAACAAATGCTTTTAAATGTTTCTGTGATGGGGGAGAAACATAGCATTTCTATTTTTAGCTTATACAGAGTCCCACACAAAAATAGCTCCAAGAAACAGATTTGCTCATATCTGGAAAACAGTCACTGCTGTCAGTGATTTGAGGAAGTCTAATAGAAACGGCAACACTGGTAAATATTGGACGTTTATCATCTTTTCTTTTCCCCTCATCCTTATGGGGAGGTAATCAGTTAGTGGCAGTTGTGGCTGCCATGTTTTACATCTTGTTATCTTCCAGGCTATTCTTTTCTTTTCTTTGAACAACAATGATGTGTCCTTACCCCTCAACCCCACCCATTGAGCTGCCGATAGTACGGATTAGACATGTTATGCATTAGAGTATTTGATTCTTCGGAAGACTGATTTTGTGTAATTGGTGTCACAGGAGAAATATCAAGCACACTAGAAGTTAATGAAGACCATTTGTTCTTCTCTTTTTCAGCGAAGCTTCTTGGGATGTGCAAGTTTTAAAGTGGGGGAGCTACTGAAGTCTAAGGAGCAACTGCTGTCCTTGAATCTGAGGTGGGTTTTGTTCACAGAACACTGTGAATGTTGGAAACTTGTGATGTATGTTGATAGCTGGCTTCATTTCCAAGGCGCCATTCTTGTAGATGCTGGATGTCAACTCTTGAATAGGTGTGTTTCCCCTGCAACAAGTAATAGCACTAGAAACAGCAGTTACTCAAGTTCATGCTTCACATTGTGAAATGGTATTAGATCTTGATGGAAAGCAATATTACATTGTCATTAAAGAGATGTATTGTTTTGAGAGGAAATGTAAACTGTGCCTATGCTATTAAGTAAATTTTTGAGATGTTCTTTTTAAAATAAATTAAGTTTTTAGGTTTGTTATTTATTTGTTGCAGGCAGCCTTGTAGCTTTATGACGGTAAAGAATAGCTGAGTTTTAAAGCTTTTTTGTTGTGGTAGTGTTAAACATAATATACTCTTCATACTAAAGCTGACTCATTGGAATAGTAGATCATAATTAACTTTGAATATGAGAA
This sequence comes from Tympanoctomys barrerae, assembly GCA_002564285.1. NCBI lineage: Eukaryota > Metazoa > Chordata > Mammalia > Rodentia > Octodontidae > Tympanoctomys > Tympanoctomys barrerae. The sequence goes on along the minus strand of NDGN011558028.1, from coordinate 13,152 downwards.
CAATTTCTCTGATGACAAAAATTGACATGACAAAAGCAGTCTTTAGGAAGTTACCGAAAATCTGAATGTAAAGAGTATTAAATAGGATGAATACTTCTTTTTAAGTTTATATTAAGTTTGAAAATAAAGGTTTATTGTTTCCAACTGTATAACTTTTATAATGATATACACTTAGGGACCACTGCTCTATAATATTTGTATAGCATGTTCAGCTACAAACATTTTATAGGACACAATTAAACTTTAGAAGTTTTGTTTAAATGGGACACAGAGACTACTTTGAGAAACTAGATAATGTCTTAGGTTTGTTTGTTCCTTCTCCAAAGGACCTATTTCCAACCAATAATTAATTTTATCCATTAGTACTAAGGCTTATGTTGGCATCTATGAGCTTCATGGCGCTTCACTTGGAGTCGACAGTATAATATTCAAAATAAATCCTACTCCAAGCAAAAAAAATAGGCTCTGGTGTGTTCTAAAAAGGCTTCCTTTAGGTTGTATCTTAAACAATATCTGGTGGTGGAATATTTCGTCTGATATGACACTCAAGATTTTTCATGGTTTTGTGTTCTGTTCCCTGGAATTTTTTCTGCTTTTATTATTTTCAGTTTAAAGTATAAAATGGCCTATGAAAAAAGCTGTTGGTGTAACTGATCCCTCACCAGACAATGCACTAGTGTGAACATGGGGACTGGCCTTTATGCCCTCCCCCTCCCCCGCCCAAGAACTCAGAACCACTAGCTTTCTAGTTGTTTTCTGGGTCAGACCGCTTCTCACTCAGCAGCGTAGTGCACCACAGCGCCCCACAGTGACACCAGTGTGAAACAAGTGTTAGGGTACCAGAAATGGTCAGTGGAATGAAAACTAGTGAACATCGACGAAACTTCAGAGAAAGAGACGGGAAGAGAAAGGCAAGGTTAGATGGCCATTCTTGGAAACAAAATTAATGTAAGAACTTCACATTTAGAGGAAAGCAAGACGTGCTTCCTTTTCATAATTGAATACCCCTCTTCTTAGTCATTTGGTTTCATTGTATGAAAGGAAAACAAATTCAACAACAAAGACTGGAGTTCTATTTAAGCAAATATTAATTTTAGCAAACCAGTTTTGAAATAGCCAGGAGAGAGTTTATTTTTTTTTATTTGCCAAGTTTATAGGCCCTCTACATTATAAATTTATTATAGTCTTTTGATTTCTGGTACATGGTTTATTGTCGTTGTTTGTTTGCCTTTGTTTGCTTGGGTTTTCTAAAGTTTCTGGTGCAGTCGATCTTCTTTCTATTGACTGTTTCTCAGACACTGAATTGAAAAAGCATTAGGTTGGGGGTAAGAGAGACTTTTATTTATAAATATTCCTTGTGCTGATTACTTCTGTATTTTACTGCTTTTATATGCTGATCATTATTTTTAATACAACCAAATTAAACATTCAGAAAAACAAAGGCAAGTTTCAGGTACTATTATAGGAAGGAAAAGCTGTGTTTCATTTTCCAAAATAAGAAAGTTGGGCTGTGCTCTCCGACCCCTGGCTTTGCTTGTCCACATTCCCAAGTAGTTTTCCAGAGCTCCCATCCAGTTTAATGTGGCTGCAGTGCATGCTGAAAGTGCTTTACACTGGAGATATTTTTCTTTCTACAGAAAATGGGAGAAGGCAAAAAGTGTGCATCTCAATTCTGATTCAAACTTCATGAAATGTGTATTTTTAAAATTATAAAGCAATGTTTGCATTTTTGAGGGAAATGATTACAACGTATAAGATAGTATCTTCTTATATAAATCATCTTCATATATTTGCATGGTTTGCTATGTTTCTATCTGAATGTGCTTTCTTTCCCTATGGAGCTGGTATCTTTATTATTGACATCTTTGCCATTATTTTATATCTACTTGATTTTGATACTCTATGTAGAGTATCCCTATTTCCTTTGACTTGTTTTGTAGCTCCATTCTATCCTCTGATCTTTTCTCTGGTTCTTTGCTTATAGTCCTAATTTCTGTGCTATAAAATGAGTAAGGTAGAGGTCTTATATAGATGATTATAATTTTTGCATGAAACACACTGAACAATCTTATCATGATGAAAGAATGATAATGATACCGAGAAAAACAAGAAACAATATTAATTTATGTGCTCTGTCTCTCAGAATATCACAGATATCTCATTGACCCTCATCAAACTAATCTATGGTGTTACTTTGTCCATTCATAAGTAGAACTAGAATGTAGAGAAAGTATTTAAGTAACTTGAGCAAAGCTATACTAACCATAACTACAAAAGGGAAGGTATAAACTTTGTGACTGTAAAACCTGTAATCTTAATGAACCACTCCCTGTCTCCTTCAACATCGAATAAAACTGAAAGTTAGTTGTGCACATCCCATATGCATGTGGGTGGGAAGCCCAGCTATGTTTCATTGGTCTAGGGGCATTGGGTCTTGTGAAGTTTGTTCCTGGAGTCCTGTAAAACAGTCTGAATCCCTGTGGTGACTGAGAAAAATCTAACCAGAAGTTGACAACAGGGTGTTCAATGATGAAATTTTTTCAAATAAAATTAATTTTTTTGTTGCTGCTCTTTTCTGGTCCTGAAAGAAACACTATATAGACTGTCTTACTTTAAGTGCAAGGTTCATTCTTTCAAGCATGGGGAGCATGACTGTCTCCATAATGACATATCTATATCTATATCTATATCTATATCTATATCTATATCTAT
>NDGN011558028.1:0-10390 GCA_002564285.1 Tympanoctomys barrerae | reverse complement strand
ATTGGACTCATAGTGATCTGCCTGTTTACAGCCTCCCAAGAGCTGGGATTATAGGTGTGTGCCTCCCCACCCAGTCTCAATTGCAGTCTCGGGCATGCCTCGAGGGCGAAGCCAGCATGGCAGGCCCAGGAATCAGACCCCTGCCCCTGTGCCTGCTTGCAGGCACTATAATCCACTGAGCTATTTGGCCAGCTGTGACATTTTTCTTGTCAATAGCTATTTGAACTTCAGAGGTGATTTTAAGATTCGCATTAAACCAACTTAACAACCTTGTGCATTTTACATACTTTTCCTTTTTCTTTATTAGCTTCCAGTTAGCTTTTTTCAAGCCTTCTACACTAGGATTTGAGCAGATAATTCTGCTGGTCCCCATAGTACTAAGAATAATGTATGTCTAAACATTTTTTATATTAAATAAGGTCAGTAGAAATTCATTTGCAGCCAACAACCTTTCTTTGGGAGAGAGCAGAATATTTGTCATTAATTATAAAGCAGAATAACATTATATTTCACTGAACGCATGCATGGGAAGGTAGAGGATGAGGATGGCATGTAAAGAGCTCTCTTAATTGATGCTTTTGTATAAACAAATACATATTTGCATCTGAAGCTCTAAAGTGATGCACCAGAACACTTTTCTCTTTGGATGTGAGCAAGCCAGAAAATGTGAAAGACAATAGTGAATGCATACTCAGGAATGTTATAGATGCACAGGCTCGGGAGAGGATCTTGGATCCCTGAGCACTTCCTCCACTGCTCTTGGCATGATTCCAGAGAAGGTGAGTGGCAACTCCTGCAGGATGGGTCTGACCTTGATAGGTCTTTGTCACCATAGGCAGAGAGGTCCTATAATTCCCTAGAGGATCCTCAAGTTTTGCACATTTCCAGTATTTTATTTACTCGCCTAATAATGCCAGTGTTCCGGTGCACAAGAAGATGGCATTTTTCTTGTGTCACTAATTAGCAAACAGAGAACCAGCAATTAGACTGGCTAGTGTCACCCCCATGGAATGGGATGGAGAGTAGAGAGTGCTATCTCAATAGCAGGGATTTCTCAGAAATTACTTTTTTCAGCATCTTGTGTTAAATTGCATTAGAAGAGTAAGGGAACCTTGAAATCTCCACTTGAACATCATAAAGTTTTGTCAGAAGGGCTCAAACTCAAGGCTGTCCACTCATCGTAGGAGAAGGCTAGTGTTAGAAAAGTAGCCCTGCCCATGTTATCCAGACTTTCCTCTCCTTGCCTGGCCCCAGCTTTTCTTCATGAAGTTACATGCAACAAGTTTTCCTTTTTTCTGTGACATAATTCAAAGCATCATTTTGGTCCACTTGAAGTTTTATCTTCTTTTTTACTCAGGAAGGAATATGAGATAGTAGAAAGACTTACATACCAGATCTGAGCTCAAGTCCTAGCTCTGTCACCACCTGGGTACTCATGCACCAATTTAGTCTCTCTTCCATCTGTCAAAGGAAGTAGCAAGTACTTCTCTCCTTGAGTGGTCCCTGGCAGTTAATAAAATGCAATGAAGTTCTAAATACTGACCTACATTAGGGAAAAACACTATAAATATTGTTTCTCCTGTTTCTTGCATTAAATTTACTAATTCTTTTCATCATCACTTCATCTTTTGCTGAGTTGCTTACTTAGTGTATTAAAATTCTTTCTTATTTAAAGTCTGACAGCCACAGTTCTCCGAACTTGGTCAGTGACAGAGAGGTCACTTAATCCTGAATCTAGACATAGCATTTCTATTTTTCCAAGGAATAGAGTCCTATCTGAACACTGAGTTCTAGTCTAGCCATTCTGATGTCAAACCTGGCTCCTGGGAAGTGGCATTCCCCAGTGAGATCAGGTGGAGAGCCACCAGTTTCTCTGGTTGAAGCAGGCAGCTGGCAGATAGGATTGGAGAGGAAACTTCTTTTGACAAAAACTTGAGCAATACAGCATTTGAATTAGGACAGAAATTCATGACTGTAACACAGGGTGTCAGTTGCTCTTAGAATTTATTCATGGACTTTATTGCTGAATATACCAAAAACTGTCCATAGATGCAAATTCAAGTGACCTTTATCTGGGTGGGACTGAGAGAATGAAGGATGGCATCATACATAGAAATAGAGGGTTTTCTTATGAAACTGATTATTCTTTTAAGTAACCGTGTCAAAATCCCTGATGGATGCAATTGCTTAGCATTATCATAAAGCTGTAATATAAGTCCCTTTGTAACAGCAGTTAAACTTGCACCACTTTAATATAACATGGAAAGAAACGCAAAACACATAAAAATGAGATTAAGATAGTGAAGAAATAGGAAAAATATGTGATTCAGAGGCGTACGGGTACCCCAATCTTCTGTAGATTAGCAGGAAGGCTGATTACTTTCAGATTCACTATGTTTTTTAGTCTTGGAATTGATGATAGTGGTATCCATTTCATAGGGCTTGTTGTAAGAGTCTCATAAGTTACTAGTATGAAATGCAAATAGTGGTGCTTGACGAACCACAAATATTGGATAAATATAATTCTTGTTTTATTTATTATTTATGTTTTATTATTTATGTTTAGGAGAGAATTAGATACACTGTACACAGACTGGTTACAATGTTATCTGATGCAAATCAGGCACTCCTCATGCACTCATTATTCAAATTATTATCCCCACCACATGCCACGTGGGCCCTGCCCCTGCCCCGGGGGTGCTGAACTGGCCACTGAGACCAGGCATGGTGGTGCATGCCTGTACCCCAGTGCTGGGGAGGCTGAAAACAGGAGGACTGCTAAGAGTCCTAACTGCGTAGTGAGACCCTGTACCAAATGCATAAAAAAAATTAAATTAAAATTTCAAAAACATTGTTATCACCAATATTACTAGCTTCTATTCTGTTTGACTAGATTTTCATTTATAACTTAAATGACTCTGCAGTCATATATTCTGCATTTTTCTTTATGTCCTTAATGTGTTTTCATGAAGCTGTAGGAATGACAATGGAAGGCAATTAGCAATTGCTTAGTTTGTATTATTCAAAAGATGTTGAATTTGTCAGATTGCAAATTGGTTTAGAGTTCTGAGTCACTGAAAGGGCAACGTAGGCTTAGAATACACTTCAGTAGTTTCTCAATTTGAATAAAAAGCCTAAATTCTTTCCTCTTTTAAGGTACCAATCATATAAAGTCAATATCTGTACACAAAGACCAACCTGCATAAAAAGTTTGAGACCTAATTTAGCTTTGCAGATAATTTGCAGGAATGATTAGCCTGAAAGGAATTATATCTGACCTGAAAATTTTGTATTAGATGTAACCATATTTATCAAAGTCACTTTCATCATCATCTCTGTATTTCTATTGCTTTGGACAAATTCATATTAGCTCTTTCCAAATAGTATTTCTTGTTATGTAAGTGTCCTCTTGGCTATTAATACAGGTTCTTTAAATTAGGGTTTCTGTGGTCCACTATTTTTGAAAATCCTACCTTTTTGGAAAAAAGCAAAGTATATTTTCTCATTGTAGGATTTTATGGAGTTTTTGTTGGCATTTAAAGGCTCCTTGGCACCCCCATGGAACACATGGTACCAATAACCTTTCTGAAATTAAGCTCAAAATTTTGCCTTTAGGGAACACCTATCAAAAGATGATTAGACACAGTCTCCTAACACACACAGTTATATAATTTAGAAAATCTTCATTTAAAACGACAGAAAGAATACAATATTTTTTCCAGTGAAATTGGTGAAATACTGTCCACATACCTTATGCAATTTTCTTACCACTGCGTGTCCTATCATACACACTTCTGCCGGCAGCACATGGTCTCCGCCCAAGTAAGCCCTCATGCCCACACTTATGCCTGACCTTTCAACACTGTTCTCTGCCTCACATCTTAATGACAGCCCTGTGACATTTTTCAGGAATGCCCATGGCCTTTATTGATACCAATTTTTAAAATTTACGTGAACTGGGTAGAGGAGAAAAGAGTTTTAGGTTCATAGGCAGATTCTTTTAGGAACTGATAAATGAACACACGCATATTTTCACAGTCATTTAATAACTCAACTCGTATTGAACATTTCCCCTTTGAGAACTCTTCCATTTAGTACTTTTCCTTTTCTTGGTTAAATTAAGAACTATGAGATGCTATAAATTTCAGCATCATTTTCAACTTTTCCTTCCTGGAGTCTTTATCTGGTTATGCACTTTCATTTCCTTTTTGAAACTGTGAACATTATCTTCCTTTTTTCCACTTCCACCATGAGCATGACCTGAATACATGTAAGCAAAAAATCCTTAGCTGAGGTACAGAGTATTCCCCATCAGTAGCCAGGCAGAGGACTGCGTTTTCACCTTCTTCTGTGCCCTGTGCCTTACCGCTACACTGCCAACTGCTTTTCTCCATTTGTAGTGGCTGATGGCTACTCTAAGTGTGGAGTCCAGAGTTCCTTATGTTTCTCTGGAATCCTCTTGTCTCCTATTCATGTTCTTGGTGCTCAGTACCAACTGCAGCAACAAGGGAGCACAGTAATGTTTGCATGTGCAGATAGTACACCATAGTTTCTTCCCTGTACTGATGGGGATTTCTCCATCATTTTAAAAAAAATCTTACTTAATGTTTTATCCATCTTCATGATCCTGGTCATCTATATGTTCACTCTTACTGGAAACCAAGAGGATCATTTTGTAGCATGCTATTGAAAAGGTAAATAACCCACGACTATTATGGACTACTGGACTATATTGGATTATTTTGCTGAATTCACACACCTACAATATTTAAATTGCAAGGGAATATCCATCTCTGATGAAATTAAACAAAAAAAAGGGATACACATGAAGGACCATTTTGTATCTGTGTATACAAAATAGTTAAGATAGATGTATAGTTACTTTCTCTTAATTCAATGAGAAGAAAGATCTGTACTAATAGTGTTTGGACAGGATACAATATGTGTCTTCTACTATGAATAACCACTATGAAGGCAACAATATACAATGCATTAATTATTGAAACTGTCCTACTAATTGGTTTTGAAACTGTCTCATGGCTATTTGTTTCTCAAAATTAATTAAAAACAAATTAAAGTCCACCATCCCTCTTCATGGAGGTTACTATTAGCTCGTCAGTTTCTTGTGATCAAATGATGATCTTCTTAGCATAAGACTTCTGAGTAGAAATGAGAAGTAGGCTACAGCTCCTGCTGCACCTAGTATGACTCATGGATCATAAGAACTGCATTTCCAGTGAAAATTTCTTTTGCTTTTCCATGTGTAAATTGTTAGTTTAGCATACCTATGTGAGAGACATTGGACATACTACCTAGAGAACGCTGTAGAAGTTGCCCATCTCCTCACAGTCGATTCCCTCTAACAGTGTGTCCTGGTCACAGAAAGGCTACTTTAATTCATTAATGGAATTCACTGATGGCTATTGTTCTGAGGCACAAATAGCATCTCTATCTCACAGGGAGGATGTGGCAATGGCAGATTTTCTACAATGAAGTGTCATTAGCCTCTGAGCTACATTCCCAGCTCTTTTTTATTTTTTAATTTTGAGACAGTGTCTCACTGTGTCACTAAATTGCTCAGCTTGGGTTCAAGCTTGGATCTTCCTCCTCAGCATCTCAGTGTATTCTGAGACGTGAACCACCAGTCTGAAGAGATACATAATTGTGTCCAAGAAAGAATAATAACAACGTTTATGGAAGATAGGAAACCCTAAAAAAATGAGAAAATATGTTAAATGAGATTTTTAGAAAACAAAAGAGAACAAAGAGAAAAAGAAAATCAGTGAAGAATAAGAGAAGAAACAGTAAACAAGTCCATTTAGTTTCATTTAAATATAGTCAGCATTGATCCAGGCAAGTTGTTTTGCTCAGGGCTATGCATTCAGGGAGATAGTTGCTTTGGGCCTTGCCAACAGTTTGATGGGTGATTTATTACATTCCCTGACCAACAAGCCTTCGTATTTAGTGGGATAGAAAATATCAGACCACTAAGGATCTCCCTTATCTCATTGTGTTCTACTAATGATCTTGTTATAGAATGTCAGTTTCAAAACCTTTCATAGAGCAGATTATACATTAAGAAAAGTGATGAACACAGGTTTAATTGGACTTGATCTATGGCTTACTGGGCCTGTATTACTTGACACAAAAAAATTAAGTGAGCTAATTTGTTTCTCTGAATGGTACTTTTCTCTCATGTTGACACATGCAAATTTGGAAGTAAACAAACATGCATCCCTTTTGAATTTAGTATAAAAATTATTAATAAAAGACCATGAAAGACCAGAGCCCAAACCTTCAACTTTCTTACGTGTTTTAATCTTTCCCAATATTTCTCTGCTGCAATCTTGCTCAGTGAATGCAGGTCTAAAAGTTCCAATCATGACACAGAAATGCTGGTTAGTAGGGAATTTTGTCTCTTATCTTGAGCTAAACTGAGATTTGCAGGCTCACACACTCAGGAGGGCTAAGCTGCATGTGCTCATGGTTTTCTTGTTTGTTGGGCAAATGCCAACTAACACTAAATTTCTTGGCTATTGAGACTCATCTCTAATACTGGGGGAGATGCAGTGTCACTGTGCCCAACACCATCGCCTTCAACGCAGGGCAAAAATGGGCCTAAGATTGCAACACAGAAGAAAGTTAGAGCCCAGCTAATGTCACAAGGAGTCAATCACATTGTTTAAATGTAGCAGTCTGTCTAGTAATCATAGTACAATGAGATGATCTTAAATTATAGGTTCACAGGTGACACGTAGAGACAATCATCCCTTGTACCTTGATATAATAAAGGAACAAGTTTGTCTCTACTCTCTTTCACACCATCTTTCCTTTCCCTAAACCTCACCAGTGTTGGAAGCAAATACTATTTAGGTGACGTTATCTTTCCTGCCAGCTTCATTTGAAAAGTGCACTGAGACAATATAAGATCCACAAAGGCTTCAGCGACAGGAAAACATTGTAAAAGAACACCTACAACTGGTTTTATAATATTTTTCATGAAATTGTATTTTCTCCCAGATTGTCTTTGTGATGTCTTTTAAACTGTTTTCCAGAAATGCTAGTCATAGCTATGAAATGATGCAGCAACATTTTATCTGAGATTGAGGGCTAAGGTGAATAAAAGATGGGAATATATATGATTGGTAGAGAAAACTTTCCAATTTTTTCACAGCTTTCAGGACCATTTTCAAAGAGAGCTTTACAAACTTCTCTATGTCTTCTCCTTGGGGGAGATGGAGAAAAAAGGAAACCTAATGAGTTTCTAAGTGGTAAGAAAGATTTCCTTCTGGAATTCATCTTAAGAGGTAGAGAGGCAAAGAGTAGAGAAGAACAACGTTTTATAATAGCACATGGATGCTCATCCTGTGAAATCCTTTATATTTTGATACAGGATCTCTAAACAGCTTGGGGTCCTAGTGATCCTCTTGTCTTAGCCTCTTCAGCACTGGGATCACAGGTGTGTGCCACCAAGCCTGGCTTTGGTGTCCTGCACCATGTGCTGGGTTCTGGGGCTGCCACAGTATGTGGTACTGAGGATCAAACTTGAGACCTTGCACTTGTCAGGCAGGTGCTTATGCTGCCGAGCTATCTCCCCAGCCTTCCCTTTCATTCTTGAATCATACATATTTATAGTCAGCACAAACAGTTGACTCATGAGGGTCCACAGCAGACCACAGCACTGCGATGCAGACTCTGTATTTCAGCCACAACAGAGAACTAAGTCACACCACTCCTAGGGGCTGTGTGGTCTGTACTCTGCCAATGACTAGAAACGTGTCTCTAGGGAGTGGGCTTTGGTGCTCTGGAATGTGTCCTCTCTAAAATGAAGCATTCAAATTAGACAGTCTCTAAGTCCCTAGTGGTAGCTGCCTGAGCACTGTCTCCACCTTTGAGTCACTCTTTTGGGGATGGGGTGGAGTGTGGAAAGGAATATCTGCATTCCTTGGAGAAACTGTTGAGTGCTTTTGCAAGGACCAGCTTTCACTCCTGGAGAGCTGTGTATTCCTGTAAAGGAGCCTTCGCAGGGTCAGATCTAAAGGAATCTTTGGAAACAGAGGTGCTAATTGAAGCTCACAGGGCACCCATAATCATCCACTGTACCTGGGAATAAGAGCGGTACAAAGCTCACAAGGTCAACTCGAGATTTTTTTCTAAAGAAGGAACACATACAGGAACCAGGGAGATAGTTCAGTGGTCTAAGCACCTGCCTGGCAAACGCAAAGACCCGGGTTCAGTCCCCAGTACCACATGCCATGCTGTCCATGTGCTGTGCCAGTCACCCAAACTGGGCAGGGTGGTACACACCTGTAGTCCCAGCACAGGGGAGGCTGAGACAGGAGGATCACTAGGAATCTGAGCTGTGTAGTGAGACCTTGTACCAAACAAACAAATAAATAAATAAATCTTAAAACAAATAAGAATAAAGATGTATATGTGCAGTGCAAGGGATTTAACTCTTGATACGTAGCCTGCAGTAAGCGCTGGAAATCGTTAGCATCGTCATCACACCGAGCCCCGAGCAGCACCATCTTTCTTTGAGGTTGTCCAGCCACTCCAGGCTGTTTGGTGTTGATTGGTCTTTAATTGCACACCTCGCACCCACCCATGCTCAGCCTGGCCCAGCGGGTGATCAGTTCCAGGCTCCTCAGGAGGGGACATTTGAGCAAACACTCAGAAGAGAAAGCAATTTTGCAGATAACTGCTGGGAATAGTGATGTTGATGCTGGTGCAGGTATCTCAAGTGAAACATTAGCTACTGCAGAAGCGCTAAGTAAAACATGTGCAAGATGTTCTCAAGGAGTGTTAGTCCAAGGAGTCAAGAGTTGAGCGAGCAGAGTAGAGACTGTTAAATAAATGAAGCCTGGGAGGTGACCAAGTTCAGTCAGCAAAGGGCTGAAAGGTATTGCACTTCCAGCATCTGTAAGTCTGAATAAAGCTAACATCCATGAGCAAGTTGTAGGTGAATGAATGACATGATAAGACTCATGTTGGTAAGGGACTGACTACGGTGGGCAAGGGGGAAGTCTGAATCTAAATGCAAGGGAGGCGTGCTCGTGGCTTGAACCATGGAGGCTGTTCAGAGGTGGTGAAACATGGTCACATTCTAGATTCATTTTTAAAAAAAATTGTGTTTACTTGGTACAGGTGTTGGTTCAAAGCTCACACTCATAGTGATCCCCCCAACTCAGCCTTCCCTGTGCTGGGATTACAGGCAGGAACCACCATGCCCATGGCCAGCACGGTGCGAGCCCAGTATAGCACGCACTGCTGGGTATTGAACCCGGGTCCTTGGGCTTGCCAGGCAGTCTCTTACACTGCTGAGCTATCTCCCCAACCCCTGGATTCATTTTGTAAAAATGACTGACAGGATTTGGTAATGCAGTAAAATAAGTGCTTGCCTGGCAAGCTCAGGGTCCTGAGTTCAATCCCTGGTACCACAAAAAAAAAAAAAAAAAAAATTGGTAATGCATGGATACAAGATATAGGAGAAAGAGGACAAAAAATGGGCCCAAAAGTCTTGGCCTTGATTTTGGGAAGAATAGAGTTCCTACTAAGGGGAGGTGGGAACACAGCTGGCTTTAACTGAAAGAGTAGGGGCTCACTTAGGAACAGTCAGGTGCAGAGGAGGTAAGTTTGTAAGAATGAACTAATGAAGATAATAATGAAAATAATGCAAGCTATGGTCAAGCAAAATCTATATTTTGCATAGATAAGTGGAGAAAAATTATCACAATTTTAAAATTCACATATGAAGGGCTATTTTATTTTTTCTCAATTTTAAATAATTAATTTATTTTTACGGAACTGGGGATTGAACTTAGACCCTTATGTTTGCCAGGGAAGTGCTTATTCTACTGAGCCATCTCCCCAGCCCCTTTAATTTTATTTTAAAGAATAAAAACAAATAGCAGAAACAAAGACAGAAACAAAGTAACAAACAATACATACATTACAGAATGAAAGGCTATTTCAGAAAATGTGTCTTCCATGCTGTTATTTAATAACTAACATCAATTTATTCAGCAATAACAGGATGGAAGACAGAGGATAATAAAACTATAAGACATTGTAATATGATACTACAGAAAATTGAATCAGAGAGACCATAGGTGAAATGAGGAATGTTCTAGAATTCTAGTTCTCATATTCCCTCTCTTCTGTTGCTTCCGTCAACAGTCCTGCCAAAAAATAACAACTTACACAGATTGCTTCATTTAAACTGAAGAATATCATCTAAGACAGCTAACATCTTTTCCCCTATTTTATAAATGATAAAAGTAAACAGAATTGTGAAGTAAATTTCCCAATACTACATTGTGGATACATTCCAGGAAAAATGAATCTAATGAATATATATATATATATATATATATATATATATATATAT
>NDGN011558026.1:0-14938 GCA_002564285.1 Tympanoctomys barrerae | reverse complement strand
TCTCTCTCTCTCTCTCAATGCTCAAGACCCGTTCAACCTCCACTACTTCAAGGCTTAGGCATCTGCACAGTGCAGCTGCGATGCAGCTGCCAGGGGGTCCTTCCCTCCTGCTCCTCCGTCACATCCTCCCTCAGTGGCTGTCCTTCCTGCTTGGCAATCCTGGGCACTGGAGAGAAATACAGCGGAATAGAAACAAAATCAGCAAATGAGACCAAAACAAAAGGCAGAGAGGAAGTAGGGAGACGACTGTCCTGTCGCATGTGTGAAAGGGCTCGAGCAGTGGAGCAGGGAGACGGGAGAACGAAGGTGCGCTGTGTGTGCGTGCAGGCTGCATGGGGCCGCAAACAGGAGGCACAGCGGCAGCACCACCACAGATCAGCTTCAGAAGAGCTGCCTGCTACCCTTGGGGGCCTCCGGGCTCTTGCAGCCATGTTTCCATGTTTTTGTCTGAGCATCGCAAGCCCTAGGAGGGCGGATTCCCAGCGGCTGCCCTCTAGTCAGTTTATTGAGTCTATTTTAGTCAATAAAATAGGAGCAATCAGGGCTCACACTGGCGGCTTGCTGCGTGTTCTGTTTCTTTGATTTGGTTGGGGGGGGAGGGGATAGGAAGCACGCCAGCCTGCTGAGACCAGACTGGGCCCCAGGCCCTTGGTCAGCAGGGAAGGAAGCCCGCTCTGCAGGGTCAGCCCTGCCTGGAGCTGGACAGCGACTCGAGCCTCCGTCTCCTACTCCCCCGGCTGTGGTGCTGTGCTCGTCAAGCTGTGCTTGGAGGAAGCTGAGGCGCCAGCCGAGCGGGCCACTCTGCTCCAGGCCCACACGGTTGAGACGCTGTGCCCACCACAACTGAAAAATAGCTTCTACAGGATTCATCTTCACTTTTAAAGGGAAGAGTCACTGGAGTGTAAAATTGTCCTGCACCCAGGGCGAGAGAACTTCAGAAGACACGACACCAGCAATCAAGAATGGCTCATCCTTCTCTCTGCAAGCTAAATTCCAGGTTGCGCACCGCAGGCCTGGGCTGGCAGCGCTGTCCAACATCCCTTAGCTCAAGCTGTGAATTCCTGAGGGAGAAACGGAAGTGGTTCTTCTTGGGTCCAAGGCCCAGGAAGGTCCAGCATGACAGAGTGAACCTGTTGTAGGCAGCTGAGTTAGATAGAAATATTCTAGGCAGTCAGACAGGGCCAGGCCCTCAAGGAGAGAAGATGGGAGACAAGGTGACTTTGCAACTTGGAAGAGACGACACTCCCATGTGGGCCATACCTCAAGGCCAAGACAAAGAGGAAGCACAGCTACATACTTCCCTAGGGATGGGCATCAAAGATTGATACTCTACATAGGTATTAATCACCTTGAAAGAGCCCAAATGAGTCACTAGCCCAACTCCCAACAGGAAGAGACCCTGTTCCGTATTCATGCCCACTTGCTATGTGACTCGCTTCCCCATTTGGTCCTAAATTTAATCAATTTTACCTGAGCAGTGGTGCTTGTAATCTCACTGGCTGACCATAGCTTTGTCCCACCTCATGCCCACCTAAGCGAGTTCCCATGTCTTCTCCATCACCTTAGACCCGCCTCACTGCATGGTTTTCCTCTATAAAAGTCCCTAGAAGAGACAGCTTCCCAGAGACTACCTGCTTGGGGCCCCCCTCCTGTCTCTCTCTTGGACAGGAGCTTTCTTTCCCTCAATAAATACATTCTGCTAAAAAAAAAAAATGGCACTTGGGGGACCGAGGATTTGGCTCAGTAGAATAAGTGCTTCCCTGGCAAGCATAAGAGCCTGAGTTCAATCCCTGGTTCAAAAAAAAAAAGAATGGCACTTGAAAACAGCCCATCCTAAGTGGGCGAGGACTGCCATGAGCACCTGCCATGAGCAGCCCACATGGGGGCACCTCAGGGCACCACTCAGCCTCCATTGGGTGGGCGGCATGGCTAGCACCTGGCACACGGCCCTTTACGTGTGTGCACAGCTTGCATCGGGAAGACAAGGGGATGGTGTGATGGCCTGGACAGAGAAGTGCAGTGAGGAAGGAGACACCGAGGCTCCTAGCTGGGCCTACAGCTGCCTGCAGGTGGCCTGTCCTTAGCTGCAGTCCTGGCGCTAGACGGGGGACAGCAGGAAGCAGGAGGGCAGGACGGGTCGTGGGAGCCTTCCTGGTGCCACGCTTCTTCTCTCCCTATCTGTACCTGCAAGTGGCCCCACCTCGCTCCTCCTCCCTTTATCATGGCCTGGGAAATAGAGTCAGGCAGGAGGGAAGCTGTGGCCTTGTGAGCCAGTTGGGGATTCCAGTTCTGCTCCCTATGGAGCTGGTTCTGCTGTGCAGGCTGCCTTCCCTGCTTTAATTTCCTCCTTAGGGGCTGGCGAGGTAGCTCAGCGGACTAAGCACCTGCTTAGCCAAGCCCAGGGACCAGGGTTCGATCCTCTGTACCACATGCCATGCCGGCCCCGCCCCCACGTATGCTGAGCTGGCCACCAAGTCCGGGCATGGTGGTGCATACCTATAATCCCAGCACTGGGGAGGCTGAAAACTGGAGGATCACTGTGAATCTGGGCTGCAGAGTGAGACCCTGTACCTAATACATAATCAATCAATCAATCAATAATTGCCTCCTTAGGAAAACAAAGATTGGTATAGCTACATTTTAGGAGTTTTCTCAAGAATAAATGATGGAAACAGTTGTAGGTTTTCCAGTGCAGTGAGTAGCAATCAATGTTTTCTGGTATTTATTACTACCTTGGTCCTGAGGCTGGTTGACTTTTGGAGTCCGTGTCACCCCATAGAAGCGGGAAGTGGCTAGCACTGAGCATTCCCGGGTGTTGCCTCAGGTGTGGACACCCACATCCATAGCGGAGCCAGCCAGGCGAGGCCCAGAACAAGCTCCTGCAATGGGCAGCTCCTAACAATGTATAGGTAATGGATACGACACATAAAATACTGCACGCTGTCAGGGTGTACGTCAGGGAGGCTGCTCTCAGAGCCAGCATCTGTGGCTGCAGCTGGGACGAGGTCCTCGCTGGGCAGCCTGGGGACATGGGCAGCAGGCGGGAGCTGGACAGCCAAGAAGGCAGCGTGGGCAGAGGCTTCTGCAGGGAGCTGCCTGCTGGACCCCAGTAGCCGTGAGCAAAGCCGAGTCCATCAGCCCGCTGTGCGGGCTGCCTTGGGCCATGGGAGACACTTGGGGCACCGGTCTGTGTGGGGCAGTGCTGGGGGGTGGGGAGAGTGCCTGGTGAAGTCTGTGCATGCGAGTGTGTGCTTGGAAGGCCTAGGGTAGGGGTGTGACCTTGGATCAAGGAATCAGGGCTGCACGCCGCAGACACAGCCGGGCCTCCACGCCTGCTCTGACTCACCTGGCGTCCCACGTGAAGTCGGTTCAGAGTCCACGAAGCCTGCGTCAGGCTCCTCTGCTGCCAGAGGCAGTGTGGGATGCCTGAGCTCTCGAAGCTCCTGGCAGCAGGGTGAGCCGGTCACGGCCACCATCAAAGTCGCATGTGTGTGCCTGGTGGCAGGGGTGTCCTCCTCGGCTCTGGCTGTCATTGGCACGTGGGGTCTGGAGGCAGGGATTTTCTGGACCAGTCCAGAGTCGCCCGAGGATACACAGCTTCGGGCTGGGGGGCTTTGTCTTCACTTACCAGGTGGTGCTGGGCGCGCTGAGCTAAGCCAGACGGTTCAGCGGATCAGCCCTACAGCAGGCTCGTTCATAGGGGCGAACCTGGGCCCCGACTGCCAGCGCCAGCCGCCCCTTTCCACCTGCCTGCTTTTCCAGTCAGCCGTGCTCTGTGGGAGACATCTTTACATTTCATTCCTCAGCTCTGTCTCCAGAGAGACACGAATGGTGCTCCTTCTGAGATGATGCTCAGAGAAATGTGCTGTGGCTTTCACCGTCTTCTGACAATAAGCACAGGTATATGCAAAGCTATGTGTGTGTATGTGTGTGTACACAGACACACATGTGCACACACGCACACACGTGTACACAAGGCACACAGCACAGGTGTGGGAATGCACACAGACACACATGTGCACACATGCACACATACATGCTTGTTGTACACATGTGTACATAGATACACGTGTGCTCACACGCACATGTACACACACACATACACAACCCAATGTCCACTCTAGGGGAACACAGACCTGCTTGCAGGCTCAGAATGGCCAGCGTTGGGGAGAACTGCCCCGCATTCCTCACTGAGTTAGAATTATGAGGAGTCCTGGTGATCTGTAGCTGCAAAAGACGGTGACGAGTATAATTAGATGCTGGGAGAGAGTGCTGAGCCTCGTTCAGCTGATTCTACCTCTGATGAGGTGGCTTCGAAACACGAACTGTTGCTGTCGCCTTGAACAAGGGGCCAACAGAGCCAGGCGCAGCAGCACGGCACTGGCAGGCCGTTGTGGGAGCTGACATGAGCCAGTGTGTTGGGGCGTGCAGAGAACGGGCGGCAAGCATGTCTGTATTCGATTTCACTTTCAAGACTGAAGACAGTACTAAGAAATGGAGAGCCTGCGCTTTCTGTCTCTCCTGCTGCCTAGTTTGAAGCCTGGGACACTGCACAGAGCACACAAGAGGCCCTGGGGCAAGGGAGTGGGCAGCAGCCGAGTGGCTCCAGGCTGAGGAAGGACACAGTGGTGCCACCGTGTGCACCTGCTCCTCCCATCTCACGCTGTCACCCAGGACTGTCAGTGGGTGCGTGCGCGCACCCCCCCCCACAGACCTAACAAAAGCCCATTCTTTCTGCCCAAAGGACCAGGCAAAGGGCAGCGGAGCAAGCCAAGATCATTTCACAGGAGATGCCCGAGTCCAGCCGCCACCCCCGAAGCCTCTGTCACCAGAGAGACCTCATGAGCTGCGGATCCCCACCCACAGGATGTGAGCGGGCCAGAGCTCCATGGGATGGAGAGCGTGTCTGAGAAGCCTCGCAGGAACCGGACTTTCCTTCTGGCCAGGAGGTGTGGGATATCCTTCCTCCCTTCCCGAGGAAGACCAGAAGAGGCCTGGAGGGAACCTGGGTTCTTATCACTGCCCCTTGGTAAGGACCCCCAATTTGTCACAGTGCTGCATGCCCATAATTACAGCATTCTAGGAGGCTGAGGCAAGACCACCATAGGTTTGAGCTCAAGATGTGCAAATTAGCAACCTGATGATAATGTGTCTCAAAAGAAAAGAAAAAAAAGATCCCCCATCAATGGAGGCCCCTGGAAGGGCCCCAGGGGAGCGCTCAGTGGTCACGGCCAGGAAGGACAGGGGCTGGGAGAGCTGACTGCCACCCTGCTGGGCAGGAAGCAGGAGTAGCCCCAGAGTGCCAAAAGAAAGGGACTTGTCCCACCCAGAAGCCGCAGGGGTGTCCCCCTCCATGCCAAGCCTCAGAGGAGGCTGCTGGGCCGAGGCTGGGGAAGAGCCAGGTCTCCTCACACTGGTCGGTTGACAGCCGAATATCACTTGTTAGGAGGACTCAGCCACTGCCGTCGGTCGGAGTGAAACAGAGGCAATCAATAGACAGTGACAGAAGTGACAGAGACACTGGTGTCATCTGACAGAGATTTGGAAGTTGCCACCATGACAGTGAACACGCTGGAGAAAGACAGCCAAAAGCTGGAGGGGAAAGTCTTTATTAAGCACTTAGAAAAAATTGTCTGTTCTTGCAGAGATGAAAATAAACTGCAGGCTTTATTTTACCTTCCTGGCCCTCAGGCCAGCCGGCAGTAGAGGCGAGAGGCCCAGGCAGCTGCACCGTTGTGGCTGTGCCCGGCGGGAGCGGGCGGGCAGGACTTGCCTGGACCCAGCATCTAGACACAGGCTGAGCCTCCCAGCCACAGGCAGGTGTGGGGCTACCAATTCAAGTGAGCAAAGGCAGGGGCTGGGGTTCTAGTCCTGGGAGGGAGAGGCACGGACATGATGCCTGCCCAGTGGGAGGCGTGGGGCTGGTGGTCAGATGGCTGACCCAGTGGAGGCCTGTTCCTGGGCGTGGCACAGCCCAGCTCCCCCATAGAGGTAGCATGGCACTACCCCCGGCAGGGTCTTTGGTGGGGACAGGGGAGCCTGTACCCTGAGTTCTCTACATAGTTGGGAGCCAACACTCTGGAGGTTCTAGAAGCAGCCGGAGAGAGGGAGCCCAGCCCAACACCGAATCATTAACTCTCAGCCAATTAGGAGCTGACGATGGAGCCATTGAACAGCGAGCCCTGCAGCAACCTTCTGTGGTCACAGCACTGTAGCTGACGTGCCATCCAGGGTCAGCTAAGCAGGGGATCGGGCGTCCTGTGGCTCAATGGCCCAGGCACAGACCCAGGCCCACTTGTAGGCTTCCCATCTCCTGCCGTGTGTCTGTCATCCCGTGTGCCCACTCCTCCTAATCATAGGTTTCAGCTCTCAGGAGATGGGAGCGGGGGTAAA
Source organism: Tympanoctomys barrerae (assembly GCA_002564285.1). Lineage (NCBI taxonomy): Eukaryota > Metazoa > Chordata > Mammalia > Rodentia > Octodontidae > Tympanoctomys > Tympanoctomys barrerae. Next base: position 8,545 of record NDGN011558026.1, on the reverse strand, counting down.
GGAAAAGCCAGGGCTGCAGCTGGGGTGCACAGCCTGTGCCCACCTCTTGGCCTCTGGGCGGCCCCTGGCCAGGGTGCTTGCTGGCCCAGGTCCTGGCTCTGAGGCACGTGGGCTTGCTCAGACCCACACTCACTCTGCCTCTCTCATCAAGAGATCAGAACCTGCCTACAGATGCCCTTCTGAGAAAACCGCACTGGACAGAAGACAGGATTTGAAAAGACATGAAATTATACGGTGGCCCTAGACCCTGCGCAGCGCTGTTACAGAGGAACGGAGACTTGCAGGCTAACGAGGAGAGTAAAGGAGACCAAGGTGATTACAGAGTGAGAAAGATCTTTCCAAGAATAAACCAAAAGATAAAAAAAAAAAATGGAAGAAAAAGCATACTGAAATGTTTGGTTATAGCAACAAGGAATGTTCAAGTCTTGGTTGTCTCTGGGTATGGCATTTCGGTAGTATGCTTCATTTGCCTTATTGCTTCTACATATTTTAAAGGTTTTTTATTTTTTAATTTTAGGGAGGGGTCTATGGGGATTCAGGATCTCACTACTAGATCAGACTCACAGTGATCTGCCTGTTTATAGCCTCCCAAGAGCTGGGATTACAGGCACATGCCACCATGCCTAGTCTCAATTGCCGGCTCAATGCGCCCCGGGGGTGGGGCTGGCACGACAGTCCTGGGGATCGAACGCCTGCTTGCTAGAGCTTTAATCCACTGAGCTATTTGGCCAGCCCCCTTTTAAAGCTGTTTAGTAAGCATAGAAAAAAGAAAACATATTTTACACATCCCATGCGATAAATACTGTTGGAAGTCAAATAGCAATCTGAGGAAAGAACTTCAATGTGTAATTTCCTTGTAGAATGTAGTATCTAAAGGGTTCTGAACTCTTTCAAAATAAAACACACTTGCTCCCATTGCTTTGTCTGATGACTCTGAGAACAAGCATTCACAAAATAGAGTTTCAAAAAAGAGGCCCTAAAGGGGATTTCAGTAAAGAGGAAAAAAACTTCTTGTAGTATCTATAGTAGTAAATCAACACAAATGAAAATGATAAGCCATAATTTTGGCATGTGCCTACTGAAACAGCAGAAGTTTAAGGAATGTAAACATAGCTGGTGACTTTGTAAATAGGTGGATTTAGTCAAAAAACCTAATTTTGCTCACATTCCAAATGACAATTCTGTCCCTAGCAGCTGACCTTCAGGAAACCGTCATTGTTCCAAAAACTGATTCTAGCCTAACATTTCAATGTGTTCATTAGTTAAGAAAATTATAATGCATTTGTAAGAATAAACAACCATTTGTATGCTAATTTTCAGAAAAAATATCTAACATGAGAAAAATACCGAATTTTTAAAGCAATACTTAAAACATAAGTTTTTCATCAGAAAGAAAATTGATATATAGGAAGAGGGCTACCCCATTCTGTCTTTGAGCGGTGCAGTGAGGGCTGATCTTCCGACTTTACTTGGTTTGCACATTTTCTTTAATTAGCATATATTCTGTGGGAAAATATTTAAGTGGTTTTTTAAAAAGTTGGCCAGCAGCATGCTGTGGGTGACGTGCCTTCCATCTTTGTGTGGCCTGCCACTCAGTCTCAAAGGAGGGGTATTATTTTGCTGCCAGCCCTGGAGACCACTCAATCTCATGTTGCAAATCTGTCCTGGCTCAGAAGGGAGCCCCACTCAGGGAAAGATTTTCAAAACATAATTGGGGTGGACCTTCGGGCCGGGGAGGACAAATTCAAGGCCTTTGGTGAGAAAGGAAAAGTCCAGACATCCAGACACTGCTGCAGTAGTAGTCCTAGCAGTTTTAGTTTGTTTGCTTTTTCCACAGATGCAAACAAAAGCACGGTTGGTTTTGAGAACTTCAAGCAGGGAGGACGGGTGGGGCTTGGTTTTCATTTCTGCAGCACGGAGTCCAGAGAAATCCACAGCTCACTGGCCCCGTTGGAGGGGGAAGCACTTGGTCTCCTTTTCCATAAGCACGGGAGGTGGAGGCAGTCCTCTCTGGAGGAGGAAAGGCTGGAACCCAGTGGCCAGCCACCCAGAGGTTCACTGAGCGGTGGATGGCACATTTGCGTCTGAAGGTGTCCTCCGCCACAGGCAGCCAGGCGGTATCCTCGCAGGCGTGGGGGTAACCTCAGAGGGCGGCTCTCTGAGGACTCTGGCTTCCGGAAGAGATTTCTGGACTTGGCGCTAGCATCTTCTCCCCCCAAGCAGCAGCCCCTGTCTCAGATGAAATAACCTATCTCTGAGGAGGGGAGTCACTCTTGGTGCCCCAGTTTCTCTGGTTTCCTTTGTCTCTCTCTTCCTCCTGGATTTGTTAAATTCTTCCCACTGGACCCAGAGTTGGTCTTAGATTCTTTTCTTTCCAAATCTGAAACTGTGTGAGGGGCGTCCTTGAGCCCCACATCGCAGCTCTCTGGCCAGCATAGAATGCATGGCCTGTGTGTGTGTGTGTGTGTGTGTGTGTGTGTGTGTATGTGTGTGTGAAATCTTTGAATCGTTCCTGCACAAGTCTTTCCTTTGTGGGTGAAACAGCACAGTGAAGGACTGGAATTCCATCTACCTCCTTCTTGGGAATGAGCAAAGCTTGGAGCTCTCAGCTTTCCCAGGCCTTTCAGCCCCTGCAAGGAGCTCTGTCCTGCATAAGCTTACAGAAGCAAGAGCGGCCCCCGCTGTCTCCACGAGTGCTGACACTGTAGAACCAACGATGCACAGGGCCAAGAGACATGCGCACTGCGTCCCAGCCCCAGCACAATCAGAGAGCTGCAGGGTGAAGCACAAGCTCCTCAGCATCAGAGAACTGGTCTGCTGTGCAAACAGCATCCAAAGATGAAGTCGTTGGCCATGCAGGGCTTCCCGCCACGTGGCTTCTGAGCGCAGGGTGCTGGGGGACCCTGAAGTCACACGTCACACTTCAGTGTGTGCCCAGCTGCACAGCTTGACCACACTGGAAACCTCACCCATTCTTCTAATAGAGATCCAAAGACCAAATGAAGATGGTATTCCTTGAGATTTTCTTTGTAGAGGCCTGAAGCTGATTTCTTAATATGATTTCTTAATATCCTTTCTCTCTGCCTCTCTGTCTATCTCTGTCTCTGTCTTTTTCTCTCTCTGTCTGTCTCTGTTTCTCTCTCTCTGTCTCTCTCTCTCTGTCTCTCTCTGTCTCTCTGTCTCTGTCTCTCTCTGTCTCTCTCTCTGTCTCTCTCTGTCTCTCTCTCTCTCTGGTCGGGCTTTAAATGTGTTGATCAGTTCAGTTGGGCTAACAACAGAACTGCGGGGCCTCGGACTCCTTGCCATCACTCCGCTCAGTGGCACCATCCTGGAGAGATGGAGGCCAGGCAGTGGTGGCAGAGAAGGGATGCTGGGGTGGGTGCTTCAGAATCAGGTTGCTGAGGGAACAGGTTCTATTCACGGAATGCTTGTGGGTGCCCACTGGTGCCAGTGCAGTGTTGGGCAGGAGGAAGGTGGAGATAAACACAGCAAGACCTTGCCCTTAGGAGTTGCCTCCCAGTTAGAAAATGAATTGGCACTGAAGCAAGCTTAGTCATTTCAAGCACAAGGTTTTCTAGGCATACTTTATGGGATGTAGACAGTTCCCAAAGAGTCTTTCAGCCAAAACCATGCTCCGAGCACGCCTGTATGTGGGGGAGACTGAAGCACCAGGATTACGAGTTCGAGGCCAGCCTGGGCTACTTAGCAAGATCCTGTCTCAAAAACCAAACACACAAAATCAAGGTACCAAAACAGTTTGTCTGACCAACTTACCGAGACCTCTTTCTTCTTGTCTCTAATGCAGAGGTACCAAAGTACATGTCAGTGTCCTCAGAGGTGCACAGAGTAATCAGGCAGACACAGAAATGAAATCTTACTACTCATATTTATACTTCTTCATGCATCCTTTTACATTTTATTTTTGATTATATTTCATAATCTGCGGAGATGAATCAGTGGGAAAGGCTTAGTATTTATAATAATGTGCGTTAGTGAGGGTGCATGGGCTCCACATTCTTATACTTGAGTATGAACAAAAGCTGGAAAGTGACTGGCTCAGGGTGTCACACCTTGGGCCCAGGCTCCCGTGCCACCCTGGGCCTCTGGGCCTCCGCATCTCCCGGCTTGCCTGGCTCAGCAAGCAGAGGACCCTGCAGTTGCCCGCACCCTTCCTCCCGGGCAGGCAGACACAGATCCATGACTTTCGCCTGATTTCACATCCCAGAAACCTGAGGAGACAGACACCCAGGCAGGCGAAGCAACTCTCCAGCACCACAGACTTACATGCTAACGTGATTTCTGGTGGAAATCCAGAGACAAAAACTACTATGGGCCGATGCGTTGTACGACTAAGAAGGGAGCTCAAGTTCTTAGCAGGAAAGCAAAAATTAAAACACCAGCAGCTGCAAGAATGATGAAGGGCGGAAAATGAAAGGGACAGGGAGGACGATCAGCACACGAGTGCTCAGGGCCACGAGTAGGATTTTGTCTCCAGAAAAGGCAGAGTCCTCGACAACCTGCTCGGGTTTGCTTCTGTCCCTCTCTGCAACAGAAGCTTTCTTTACTCTAACAAACATACAAAATTTCATTCTTCACTTTTAGAGAAGACAAACCCGCTCCAGGTACCTTTCAGGTTGGGAGTTTCTTTCCCTTATATCACAGGAACAGAAGACTCTGGGCCCAGCGCCTTCACACACACACTCACACACTCACACACTCACACACGCGAGTGGGCTTTGGCAGGACTACCGGCCCGAGTTAAGCCCCATCCAGTCCCTGGTAGTTCCACGATTGAGGCAGTCACTGGATCACTTGAGCTTGCACAGCAGGGAAGCCAGCTCTGGCTCAGACAGCGCCCTCCTAGAGGAGTTGGGTAGAAGAACACAGGGTCATTCACAGAATGAAGGAATGAGCCAAATGCAGACCACGTGGCACACAGAGTCTAGGGCAGTGCAGGGACGTTGGTGGTGACACTCAACACTGTATCTTGGGAGACTGAGCCACTCACTTCCATTCTTACTGCTCTGAGTGCTGGGCCATAGGTTCTTGGGTGGAGATTCTGACCGTTTTGTCATAGCCTCCTGCCTATCTCCACAGCCCCGTGATTGCTTTGAATTTAAACTGCAGCAGCTGACAGCGTGTCGGAGAGGCTGGTCCTCTGTCAAGTAGCTTTTGGTCACTATAATAAATACTGGGATCAGTAGACTTATAAAGAGCAAAGGTTTATGTTGGCCCACACCTTGATGCTTCCAGTCCATGGCTGGTTGCCCTTTTTGCTTGGTCCTGTGGCCACCTCGTTCTGGTGGGCGTGTGTGGTCATACAACACCTCCATCGTGGCAGGACAGTGAAAGAAAGAGGTAAGGCTAGTGCCTGCAGTCCCTGAGGAGGACACATGCTCAGTGACGGGAAAGCCTCCTCCAGGACCCATCCATGTTTTCTGCCACTTCACCATGACACCAAGCTGTGGACTAGGCTTTAAGACCTAGAGGGACATTCCCAATCCCAGTGATAGCAGTCCCAAAAGGAGGGCAGCTGAGTGGATGAAAGTAAGTCACGTCTACTACAGTGTGTCTCAGTGTCTTCATCAGGAGCTGGAAATAATGCAGATGCCGTAGGGTTGCCTGGAAGATTAATTGGACAAGACGGTGTGTGCAAAAGTGCTTAATCCAGGGCCTGGCACACACTAAGTGCCTGACAATGGCGCACATTGCTATTCTGATTATATGAGTTGCTGCTGCTCTTAGGTAGAAGTGGCCCCAAGTGTGGAAATCTCATGTGAGTATCTATTTGAACGAATAGCAACAATGGAACGAGTAGTTGGAAGAGAACTTGACTAAGAGATTATTTCAGTGGAAACCTGGCTTGCTTTTATCCCCACTTCGTGGACGGAATTCCACTCCTCTTCATATTTGTAAATTCTACAATTCTAAACAAATTCGCAAAAACATTGCAAAATTCAAGACAAAGCATTCCTGTAAGTCGCCCCCTACCTGGCGGCTCTTTCCATAACCTCAGGTTCTTTTCTTGGTTTCCCTAAACACTCCAAAGCCACACTGGTTGGAAAGGAGGACCTCTATTAGTCACTTTCCCTTGGCTGAGACAAAGCAGCAGACTGTAAGGTTCTTTCCTCCTGTGGGACAGAGAAGCAGGTGAAAGCGAAGAAACCCGTGATTGCCAGGTGCAGAAAGAGCCGCCAGAGACCCTGGAAGGGGGGGGGGGCTTTTATGGGACTGGGCTAGGGGGTGGGGCTTATGTGGGCGGTACAGTGACGCAACAGGTGCTGATTGGGGGAGGGCTGGCGCATGGGAAAATAAAAGGATGCAGCGCCTGGTTAAGCCAGGAGAGGGAGTGAAGACAGTGTAGGAGCCGCTCCTTGTGGTTGGGTCTGGGGTCTCTGGGCCAGGCTGGCCCGGTGGACCGCTGCATGGGTGCAGGGCCATCACTTGGAATTTAAAGGACGAGAGGCTGCTTTGGCTCCTGGCTTCCAGAGGGTTCGGTTCACGGTGGGCTGGCTCCCTGCAGAAATGGTGCGGCAGGAGGGCTTGGCAGAGGACAGCTGCCCAACCGGCGGCTGCTGGGAGGCAGAGGAGAAGGAAGCAGCTTCGGACAAGAAGGCACCCTTCTGGGCCGCACCCTCCGACCCATCTCCCACCAGGACCCGCCTCCTACAGGCACCCTCAGCCAGAACTCCTTCTTGGATCAGTGCGCTGAGCGTGGTGCCCCATCCTCCAATCGTCCGTCCCAAACTCCATCTCTGGACACAGGGGACTTTCAGGGGAACTTCTTAATCTAAACCGTAACAATCCTGCCTCTGAGGATAAGCTACTAAGGAAAGGGCAGCGTGCCATACATGGCCAGCCAATCTGGCCAAAAGTTAGCCCAAACCACAGACAGAATCACATATCATCAGTGGAATTTTAAGTCGCTGGCCCGAGTCATTACTACATAAATATCACGTCAGTGTAACGCCAAGATTTGGCATTAGTTGGTTCCAGGCTTGGTAGCCGGTCTCCAGCTGCACAGTTGTCACTAGCTCAGCGTGCCCTGTCCCTCTCAGTTGATGGTGGCCGCTGCCCACGCCAGGCCGATGGCTCGCCCCAGAGCTGGAGCTGGTGAGTGTGCAGGCGGACAGTGCCTGGCCCCGCTGTCCGAGGAGCTGTGTCACCCTGGTTTTGAACTAATCAGTGCCCTTGGACGAGAGACTCAAGAGCAAGAGACTTGGGAGAAAGAAACTTGAGATGCGAGCCGCTGAAGGGCTACTGCATGCCCAAGACGACCTGGCAACCAGTCAGGGAAAGTCCCAGCCAGCCGACTCGAGCCAAGAGTAAGCAGATGGCTCGCGCATGCGCACTGGAGTGAGTGTGCAGGCGGACAGTGCCCGCGCCGCCTTCTGTGGAAGGGGTGGAGTTCCCACGATACAGCACACCGGGAAGGGTGCCCGAGCAGGGTAATCAAAGCCACAGGCCCAGTCTCCTCTGGTTTTGCCGAGAAATTCAGGAAGGTCCAAGAGCTCAGCTTCAGCAAAACAATTCTTTGACCTGAGAAGTCTCCCGGGCAGATTAGGCAAGGCCCTTCTCCTCCCACCAGCCTGGAACAACTCCAACTCCTTCCAAACAGATGCACAATGTCCCACATGGACATCTGGGACCCCAAGACAGCCCTTTGTCTTTGCTCTTAATGAGCCTTAATAAGACACGCTTGCCCTGGACCTGTGCATAGCAGCAATGGTATGGACAGACGCTGGCTGAGGACCTGCCGGAGGTGACAAAGCATTGGTGTCCTCCCTCTGTACATTCGGCACATGCTTAAGGCAGCAGTTTCGAGCCACTCGGCCCTAGGAACAGACTCAACGCTAAGGGTTTAGTGAACGTATGGATGAGTAAACCAAAACTGTGTCCAACTTTAAGCCCAAGTAAATTTACCACGAACACACTCACTCATTCACATTCATGCACTCCATTTGTGTGTGTGTGTATGTACTCAGTAGATAAAATGTTTAATGGGCTCCTTAAATAGTGAGGTCCCTGAGAACATTTAAAATACGATTTGATTTACGGCCTGTGACTTGAACGCAACCTCCAGGGAATACATTCCTTGCATAAATGTGGTAACTGCACAAAGGCGATGTTGAAATGACATCAAAATCTTTGGCTAAAGCTGATTCAGCTGCATATGGCTTTGGATTATGCAAGGGGAAACATTCTGATGGCTTCCAAGATGGTTTTTTAAGAGGAGAGAACATGCTGCCCTAATCCCTCCCTCTCCACTGTGAGTGTCCCTCATTGGTCCAAGCCTCACCTTTCTTGCCACTCTTTCTCAACTCTTCTATTTCTACTTCTTACGAGACAACAAACAGAACACTCCACTGGGCACCAGGCGTTGGTGGAGACCAAGGAGTCAAGGGTGGACCTAGGGCCCTGGGAGATTGTGGATGGGAGCCCGGGCCTTCTTCTCTGCCCTGCACACATAGTGTGGGCACACACAGACACACACACACACAGACACACAGACACACAGACACACACACACAGACACACACACACA
>NDGN011558023.1:0-17653 GCA_002564285.1 Tympanoctomys barrerae | reverse complement strand
GCAAGCACAAGGGTCTGAGTTCAATCCCTGGTTCCACAAAAAAAAAAAAAAAAAAAAAAAAAACACGCTAGAAAAGAAATATTACAACAACAGTAGCAAAAGCTGAGGGAAAGGCATAAGTCTGTAGGTCTAGCTCACAGAAAATTACGTAGCACAAAAGCAGAATACAATAACAAATGGCAACTCTGTCGATGCTGCTGGCTAGCCAATAGCCTTGCCCAGACCCAGGGCTCGTGTACAATGAGTAACAGCCCCAGTGGAGAGATTTCTCAAAGAAAGAGATCCTATCACAGACAGAAGGGGAAAAGACTTAGAAACTATGAAGGTGTTGATGCGCCACACGTCCCTTTTCTATTACCTAAACAGGACTATGTGTCTTATTATTGTTGCTTATACTGGCTTGCAAGGGGCGAGGATAGTGGCAGTTAAGTGCCTGTGCTGAGGCCCCATTAGCTGCGAACAGCTGTGGCTGAGATTACACGTACAAAACATTTTTAAACTACGAAATCGTATCAAATTTCAGACGGAGGAAAACATACACAGAGCCCAAAAGTCAATGCCATCAGTGATCCAAAGCTGTTAAATTTGGTTTCTTCCTCGCAATATAATTTTAAAAATCATTAACCAGAAGCTACATCCAAAGCTTATTTTCCACTTAATTAACTACCAATCACAAACCTATTATGGATCTAATATTAAGACTACGATAAAAATAACTCTCTGGCACAGCTGCTTCCATACGAATATTGGAAGTGTAAGAATATTCCTTTTTTTGTAAGAACGTACTCCTCTGTTTATTCTTTCATCAACAACTAACAGAATGCAAACCAGAAAAAAATCCAGACTGGCTTATCAGTTAGTAAAGGCCTCTGACTGCTACACCAACCCGCCATTAACTGCAATCATTCTGAGTAACAGAGAGACAGGAGTAAACAGTATTGGGAAGGGCATTCCAGCCAAAATGGGCAGGGCGGGCTTGAGGGGAGAACTGGCCCTGGAAGACATTAAGGGCAAGCGTGATCACTGAGAGCCGCGAAGGCCCTGAAGACCCAGCCCGGGCCGTCCTCCTAACAGAGGAAGTAGCGGAGCGGGGACGACGTACAATCATGGGGGGCACCTGGTGATGCGATTCCACAGGCAGGAACGAGAGGCAACGCCGAAGTTCTCAGACCACAGTGATGAAAAGCTCCACCTCACTCTTTGTTTTTATTTTACTTTATTTATTTCTGTATTTTAGGGAAGGGTCTACAGGGCGTTCAGGGTCTCACTGCATAGACTGGACCTGTTTACAGGCTTTTAAGAGCTGGGATTATAGGCGCGCCACCACGCCCAGTCTCAATTGCCATCTCAGCATGCCCCCAGAGGCAGGACCTAGCCCCAGCCCCTGTGCCTGCTTGCAAGCGCTTTAATCTGCTGAGCTATTTGGCCAGCCCTCACTTTTTATTTTTAAGATGGGATGAAAAAAATCACTCCAGAACCATAAATTATATCTTACATGTGCTACAGTTTCTGGAACCATTTTGGTCATTATGCATCAGACCTTCCTCTATAAGGAGAAAGCCTCTCTTAGCAGGAAGAAGCACCTCGCACTCGCAGAGGCCCAAGGCTCGCGGCAGCCTGCACCGCAGCCCAGGTGCCTTCCACCCAGTGTGCGAAGCCCACACTTTCACTCAGAAGTCCAGCACACGAGAAGCAGGCCTGGGACGCACTCCCACGGAAACTCGGCACAGCATCTGAAGCAAGGCTCCGGAGCAGCGGCCAGAAGGCAGGCCAGGGTCAACGGCAAGGACGGCGCCGGCCGGCTCCCACGGGTGTCAGGTGCCTGACGCCCTGGGCCCGCGGCCTCCAGAGATTCCGCGAGTGACCACCCGGCTGCTCTAAGTAACTTCTTCCCTGTCTCGCTAAGCCTGCCGCGTCGGTTTCTGTGGATTGCAGCTACTCAGCAGAGATGCTAAGGAGAGCAGCGTCCCACCAGCTGGAAGGGCTTCTCTCGGGAAGATGCAAGATTCAGAAGGAAACTGAAGCACTGTCTTTCGGTGAGCAGGACACCACTCAGGACACAGGTCAACGAGAACCAGCGTCCCCACCTCTAGGCCCTCTCCGCAGCCCACACAGACATCCATCTCACTTTCCGTCACACAGGCATCCGGAGGTGTTCATGAACAGAGCAGGAGCTCAGGCTCTGACGAAACCAGACCTGAACAGCGACTTGACAACTTCACGCTCAGGAGACTCGGGGAAAGCTGTTTAGCCTCTCTGAGGCTGCTTCTACATAAAATTGAGATCACCATTCAGATTCTACAAAGTATCTGTGAGAATTACATCAAATCCTTGCTGCGACAGCCTTCACCGAAGCTCGAACACTGCATGTGTGATGCTCAATTAAATAACGGCTGTTTCTTAGCTGACACCGGCCTGAGCCTCAGTCTGTCCAGTAGCCCTGGTTACAGACCGCATTTTTACCCTCTTTCTGCAAATCCTCTGGCTGCGTACACGAGCCACTGAGAAGCTCCACTCCAAGACTGAATGGAAGTGTCCACTGTGTTTGAGCTCAGCGCTTACCTTTTAGTTCACTGATTTTGCCAGCTTTTAATCATAAGAACTTCATGCTGGGCAGCTTAAGTTTTGAAAGTAATACATTTCCATTATAGATAATTTAGAAGTTATAGAAAAATGCCCAAAAGTAGAAATATAGTAAAATCTTTGTTTAACTGGAAGAAATGTGGAAGCATGTTTATTCCAGCCTCTTCATCTTCCAAATGAGCCAGTTGCAATAGAGGGCAGGCCGCCAAAGGCCGGGTGATCACAAAGGCCATCGCCAACCTATGCGTGGGGGTCCGAGGCAGTAGGCAGGGTTGGCACCACTCACCTGCAGCCCCAAATTTCTGCAGTGTGCAACCCATCCAGAGCCACCAAATCCTGAAAGACGCAAGAGCCTCCAGAGTACCAAGGTGCCCCTCTGGGAAAACCGTCTGGGCTTACTCAGAAGGACATGGGATACAGTGGGGATGACGTACCCCACAGAAAAAGCTACAAACACGGCGTGGGAAGGCCCAAGGGGACACGGAAGAGGTGATGGTTACTCCCTCTCCTGGCAGTGGGGAGCCATGCCGGCGGGACGGGGGGAGGGGGACACACGCATGTGGGGCCCAAAGAGCTTGTGGGATTTGCACTGGCAGAGAAAGGCTGTGGCGCAGCGGCAACGGCCCACGTCATCCCAGCGCACAGCAGGTCTACACAGCGGTGAAGCCTCAGCCACAGCAAGTTTCATGCAGCCAAAAAGACCTGAACCAGATTAGCTAGAGCTAGATTATTAGACATCCTCTGGTTGTGTCTGGAAGGGAGAACCTTCTCCTCCACGTGCTGGAGCCATCCACAGCTCAGGAAGGGCAGGGGAGGAGTCAAAGCTGGACGTTCCAACTGCTCAGGTCGGAAGGGAGGCAGGAAATTAGGGGATCCATTAGGAGACCTCTGCAAGGCCCCCAAGAGCAAGAGGAGGAGGAGGGTCTGGGATGGGGCGGGGAGCATTCCAGGCAGCTAGCAGAGCCTGAGGGCACAGAGCAGCACAGGACCCCTCTCAGAACTGCATAAAGCCAAAGACTGTGCCTAAGCCTGAGACCAAAATACCAGCAAGCGGCGCTCAGGGAGGAAACAGCAATCTGCGGCTACAGTCCACCCTCAGCAGCAGAGCTCAGAGTCTCCCCGACAACCAGACTTCAAGGGACTAGCTCCCCACGGGCCACTCCCACAGCTCCTGCCGCACGCAGAGGCAATTAATTCATGAAGGACACCAGGGAGCACACGGTCACTAAATGGCCAACTGCTGGGATCGGCCTCCCACCCAGAGCAGGGAGGACAGGCTCCTCTGCTCAGCACGGCAGCGACAGGTCTGGGCACAGTGACCACTTGGCACAGCAGGCACCCACCGGAGGGCAGTGCTCTGGAGAAAACAGACGGGCGCCCCAAGCACCGAGCACCAACCTGGCCTGAGTTCAATCCCTGGTTCCTAAAAAACAACCACACAAACACACACACACACACGCATGCACACACACATCTTTAGAATGTTGATGTGTGTGTGTGTGTGTGTAAGTACAGAGGGATTCACCACAATGAAGCTAAGCGCGTCGCCCGGTTCCTCAGCCTCCCTCCTGGTTGATGTGTTCCCAGGACATCCCCATCATCAAAGGAGGTGCTAAGTGGCAGGCTCCCCTAAGTGCCTCAACTCTGGTCCTGGGGGTCAAAGGAGATGTGCAGTTTTGCTCAATTAAATTTTATAACAGAAGGACTGCTGAAAATAATTATTACTGTGTAGGTTTTCTGCTTGTTTTCTTAAACATTAGCGATCTGTTTTTCATTCAAGTTTGGGGGTAAAAATGGGCAGAATCTTCTGTGCCTTTTTCCGGCTGAAACAGCAAAAAGAAACTGAACACTGTGTCTTTAACAACTTAACTTTTTCTCTTTCAAAATGTTTCATTATCAATTTCATATTAGTAGAAACTGTTGCTTTCCTTGCTCTCTGACTCACACACACACACACACGCACGCACACACGCATGCATGCACGCGCATACATGCACACGCACACACCCCTCTACAGTCAACCCTGGAGAAAGAGAAAAAAACATTAATAATGGGCAAAAATCTCACATATTAGCAAATGAACAGATGCCACATATGTAACATGTTATTCCTTATGAAAAAAGCAAAACCAACATAAGACAAAAATGACAAAATATTAAGATGTCTCAAGTCTTGGTGACGAGAATAAGGATGTCTCAGAATCACACTTCTTAGAATGGAAATACATTGCTGTGAGTGGAAACCGAGGGCGGGGGAATTTGTCACCATTTCTGTGCTTTTGAAAACACACGCACATTTCCCGAGCGCTTCCTCAGCTGCTCTCAACGTGGAAGCGTGTCGAAGGCAGTTGAGATCTACGACAAGCATCTCAGCCAGAAGTATCTTTCCCTCTTCGCAAGTCTGAGGCTGCCAAACAAACACAACTGTACTCCAGTTCTCACACAACCCATTTGTGAAATATTTCCCCAACCCGGTCTCCTTAAAAGCAGCAGCAGTGACCCTCATTTATAGTGAGGAGCAAACTCTCTCTCACACTCACACAATGGGAAGAGGAGAATGCAAATTTCCTAGTGACTCAGATGATTAAGGGCAAAAATGGGAGCAGGAGCACACCTCCTCAGCCTTGTGCAAATCCTGTGCTGGGAGCTCCCCTCTGACTCAGGAGGCCGCCTCTGGGGAAACTCAAGATAAAGAAGTAAGCTTTTCCTGGGCATTTACATGGATGAAGATTTTAGAGAAGCGTTACTAATGTCGGGGTTCAACTTTCCTAGAATAACCATTTCTGTTCTTGCAGCCTTAGAAAACGAAGTTCTGGAGACAAAGTACTTTGAGACTTTATTAAAATACAATGAAGAATAAAACAATGCCCCATCCACATGGAGGCAACATGGGAAAGAAAGACACAATGGGATAAAATACATTTAGCCAGAATTTAGCTCTTTAAGGAACTCTTTCGGTGCTGGGCCAGTGAGGGAAAAAACCCACCCCTGGTAGAGCGGGCGAGCTGAAGCGTGGTCACGTGAGCTGTAACTCCATTCGAACACGGAGCTCCAGAGAGAAAGGACAGGACACGAGGAGGAAAGGATTCTGGGAAGCAGATCAGTGAGTGAAAAAACCAGGGAGGAGAGAGCGCTGGGTGTGCTCCGGGAGATGGCTGGCAGCCTTTGTGTCCACGGCAGACATGCTGGGAGGCTGCAGGGATGGGCGGGTGTCAGACCCCGCGCTGGGAGCCCCATGGGAAGGGCATCGTCACAGCACCGTGCTGGCACTCCAGGGGAATGACCTGGAGGAAGGAGAGCCAAGATGGAACCCTGGAAGGAGCTGCTGTGGTGTGCGAGCACAGGGTAGGGCCGCCGTGGCATAACGTGGCACCAAAAGACGTTCATTCATCCTACGGGAAGTAGTTCTTACACAGCTACCAGCCACTGCTCTAGACGGTGGAGATACAGTGAAGAGAGTGAGGGAAGCAAGGTCTTTCTTTGCTGTGGTCATTGTTATATTTGAAGAGATGAAATAAAACACAAGTATCAATAAATCATAAAATTCTAGATGTTGAGGAGCTATAAACATGGACGGGGGAGTACTGTGTGCTTGAAAATTCAGACTCACAGTCTAGACCAGTGGCGGTGAACCTGCAGCACGCGTGTGGCAGTCAGCTGTAGGCTACCCCGAGGGCTCTAAAAGGTCCCCCATCACTGGTCGGCACGGGCATGAAAAGCCACGTGTTTCTTGAGACTGGCTGCTGCAAGAGTACCTGGACGCGCACTGGAGAACAAAAAGGCTCGACAAATTCACTGTGAACGCGAGACTTCCTTAAAGGAGGCATTAAAGTATCAGGAATAACCCTCAGGTTCATGATCTTAGAAACTGAAGACAACGGAGTCATTTGCTGAAGTGAAGAACTGGGGAGAAACATCTGTAGGGGACAAGGTGTGACACGTGCATGCAGCCACCCTCCGCAATGAGTGTGCGTACCAGCATCACAAACACACAATGATTTTTTAATTTATAAAAAGGAATTAGAATTAAGGCAACATTCTGCACAAAATTAATTTTAAGTTATGTGAAACATACACTGGACGTAAGTCAGGAGCCAAGAGAAGAGGTCCAATCTTGAGATGAAAACCTGAGAGAAACTGGACACAGTATGTAGCACACCTGCATCTCTAGGCGACACACAAGTCGTGGAGGTGACACTACCCATGTGGCTTCTACTATGAAAAAATAACAGGACTTAAAATAGGAGTCCAAGAAATTCCAAATTTCAGAGATCAAGCAATGGAAAGCAAGTCAAAAAAAAAAAAAAAGTGACAGAAGACCAGCCAGTGAGGTAGTGGGAAAGGCAGGAGATGGCCTTCCTGAACTGGAGATCTGCCTCCCCTCACAAATTCCCAGGGCGAAGCCCTGGCCGCCGTGTGGCTGTGCGTGGAGATGCAACTCTAAAGGAAGTCATAAAGGTTACACGAGGCCATGGGGGTAAGTCCTGATCCAACAGGACCGGTGCCCTTATGAGGACAGCCACCGAGCTCTGTCCCTCTCCTCATGCCCGCTCGCTGAGGCAAGGCCACGGGAGGACCAGCGGGAAGGCGCCGTCTGCCAGCCAGCAAGAGAGCTCTCGCTAGAAAGCAGTTCTGCGGACTCTCTGGTCCCGGAGGTCCAGCCTGCAGAACTGAGAGAATATAACTCTTGTGTGTTAGCGACTACCGCGATGGTATTTTTAGGACACCCCAAGCAGACGAATACAGTGTCATCTCAAGGAAGCAGGAAATAATGGTTTTAAGAAACAGAGGGGTGAACTGTGAGGAATGTTTGCAGACAGCTGGGTAGAGAAGTGTCCTGGTCTCAGGAGCCTGGAAGTTCCCGGTGAAGCTGACAAAAGCAATTTTCATGCAGTGATGGGAACAGACATCTGAATGGAACGGACTACAAAGTAAGAGAGACATGATGAAACAGAGATACGTATGGGACAAGCTTTGCTAGGGACGTTTCGAAGGAAATAAAAATGGCATAACAACAAAGAAAATGGGACTGAACTTTTTAAACAAGTAACAATGGATATATACACTGACAGAAATGATCCCCTGTAGAACAAATGGGATAGCATCATGATACCAACACGTAAGGTTCTACTGCTAAGTATTAAGGAGGCTCCAGAGATGAATATGGCCAGCCTTCTCAGGAAGTGAGTATAACCGCCGGGTGGGGGGTGGGGGGAGGAAGCACGAAGGAGGAAGAGCAGGAAGAGGAAGAGGAGAAGAGGAAGAAGAGAAGGAAGAAGAGAAACAGGAGGAGGAAGAACAGGAGGAGTAGGACCAGGAGGAGGAGCAGGAGGAAGAGGAAGAAGGAGGAAAAAGAGAGAGAGGGAGGGAGGAAGGAAGAGAGGGAAGAAGAGAGGGAGGGAGGGAGGAAGGGAGGAAGGAAGGAGGGAGGGACATACACCAGAGACTGAACCCGAGGCCATCCCACTGAGCTACATCCCTGGCCCATTTTTATTTCGAGACAGGGTCCCACTAAGTGACAAAATTTCCAGGGTTGACTTGAACCTTCGATCCTGCTGCCTCAGCCTCCCAGAGTGCTGGAATTGCAGGCGTGCACAACCAGGTACGGCTCAGGTTGCCCTCATCATACGTACTTAAACATGTGCACTGTCTGTCTCGACGTGTGCTTATAGGAACAGTACACTTTATGCAACAAAATTTTCAATTCGATCAATTGCCAAAATTTTGCCTTAATAAAAAAATGCAATGAATTTAAAACAGTAATTTTATATCTTAACAATAAACCTCCATATTCCTTATAATCCCTCATAAATAGTATGTCACAGTGGTTTACTTGAATTTTTAGGGACCACGGGCCCAAAGTGCAACCTCAAGCCCACACACCTACCACGAAGTGCCCGCCCTGCCTTGAAGCGTGCTCTGTATGCGACGCACACTGGCTGGGCGACACGGGGGCACTTTGGCCCACGTGCTGGAGCTTGCCACCACTGGCCTAGAAAGAATCTACACATTCACTAGAAGTCACAATGTCACTGCAGTATTAACCGAAGACAGGGACTGCTTTTAAACATCAAAGATGCGCAGACGTGAGCAAGTCCAGAGCTCTAGGGTCCAGCGTTTGAACTGAGGCGACCATCTGGGCCTCTACAGCAGAAGTCCATAAGCTGCCGCAGGGGCCAAACACACTCCCGCACAGCTTTGTGAAAACAATTCACTGCATGACGTCACACTCAGTCATGTATGTACTGTCTGAGACGGCTCTCTACTGCAAATGGCAGATCTGAGTAGTTGCAAAAAAAAATCACCTGGCCTATAAAGCCTATTTCCCGTCCTTTCGCTTACAGAAAATGCCTGCTGGCCCTTGACTGAGCTAACGTGGACAGTCAGCAGGGCTGCCATGCACAGACCAGCGGGTCTAAAGTGGCTACGTAACATGCTGCAGCTGGTTATTACCTACAGTGGGTCACATATCGCTAGACCTCCCTGCTGACTCTTTAGTAAAATTAGGGAAGATGAAAATGAGAATCCATATAACTAGCCTTCGCCAAATACTGTAATTATGTTCAAAGACAGTAGCTTACTGGACAAAAATTGTCACAGTCTCTTCTTCCTTAATAGACGGAAGGGGAAGGGAATGCGGGCAGAGCCTTACAGAGAAATATCTAGTACTTTCTCCTGCTCACATGAAGAACGATGGTTGTAACTACTCACCTACAGAAATTTCTGTCCAATCAGTCTACTGCCTGCTCACACACACTCTGAACTTTCCTGTATCAGTGTCTCTGCCCAAATAATCCTATTTTTTTTTTTATCAAAAAAAATTAGCTTTGGGCCTGCCAGATAGCTCAGCAGATTAAAGCATCTGCTTAGGCAGAGTTCAGTGGCTGGGTTTGATCCCCAACATGCCGCGCTGGCCCCACCCCCGAGGTGCACTGAGATAGTGATTGAGACTAGGTGTGGTGATGCGTGCCTGTAATCCCAGCACTTGGGAGGCTGAAAACAGAAGAATCGCTATGAGTCCAATCTACGTAGTGAAACCCTGTAGACCCTGTACTAAAACACATTAAAAAAAAAAAAAAATAGGCTTTCACAAAATACCTGTCAATCTCAAAGCTCAGTTTAAATGTCACCTCCTGCTCACCCTCCTTCTGCTCTGAGCTATGTCCCCGGCCTAAGGCCGACTTTCCCTTCTAGACCTCAGGTATCTCTGCCATTATCAAGACCTTCCACAAACACTACCTTACCATGCTGCAAATTCACGTTCATTCACATTCCGACAGCTAGGCTGGACAGGCCAGCTGGAAGAAAGGAATCCCCTCCTACATCCGTCGTCCATTCCAACAAGACTGAATGGGAAGGCACAGAGGCCTATGTCCTCCTGCAGAAGCGCAGCATCCTCAGTAACAAGGTCTCTAGCAGTAGTTTATCTTGCTATTGTCTTCAGGTTAATAAGATTAACTCAAGGCTAGGGAAAGGGACATGGAGCTTTGATTGGACTTGAATGTGCACCCAGGGGGGCCTTATGTAACACACACTGTAACGCCTCATATTTTTTGAGTTGAGTTTCAATAAATTACAACTTTTCACCCACAAAAAAAGATTAACTTAAAGGGTTTCACTGCAATGAAAATGTGTTTTCAATTATAAATTATTGCATATAAAGGTTCAATATTAGTTTTTCTTTACCACTACTTCTTAGCCCTTGGAGAGTCATTAATTGCGCCAGGAGATAGCTTAGTGGAATAAGCGCTTGCCTGGCAAGCACAAGGTCCTGAGTTCAATCTCTGATACCACAAAAAAAAAAAGCGGGNGGGGGGGGGGTGAATAATTCATTCTTTGGAGCCTAATTTTCAAACAGAGATAATAAGACTTTGAGTCTTCTACACTACAGTCCACAATGGAGTGCAATGCAATGATGTAAGTGTTAGTATTCAGAACTAACGAAAGTGACGCAACCGCAAGCCGTATTTCCATTAGTGCGCTAGTGTATTAAACCTCGGCCAAGAGCCTGCCGGGCGGCGGCACGTGCTTCATGGGCCCACGCTCCTTGCAGTCCAGGTGAAGCCAAGGGCTGTTCTGCACTTAACCTTCAGGACAGTCCGCAGACAGGTCCCCGGTCACTGCCGCCTGTGACAGGGCTCACAGAAGCTACAAGGTGAAGTGCTGGAAGCGGTTTCTGCGTTAAGCACACTGATTTTCTTGATAGGATATCAAACCAATATTAATATAAAAAGTAAACAAATGGAAAATAAAGGGCATTATGTCAACCTGATCTTATATTTTCAAAAGTAGAGAACTCTCTAATATCTAATAGTAAATATTACTCCCTTTTTCTAAAAAATAGAAATTTTTATTACAAATAGAAAAGTTGCACCTCTATTTCCATTCACTCTTTAATTCTTATGGAAATATCTAATAAAAAGCATTAACAATTTAAGTATGCCAGTTTCACCCCAGTCTAAAATCCAAAATCTACAATGCTCCCAGACTCCGTGAATATAGGCAAGCAGAAAATTCCACAACTGAACCCTTGGTGCAGAACCAAAGTCACATGGAAGTACAATGAAGAGACCGAGTAAGATCATCTTCAACCTATACGCATAAAAAATAGGAAACGTTAATTTTGTGTTTAGGCTCAGCTTCTTTAGCCAAAATATCTTATTATGCATATACAAGTATTCTAAAATCCTAAATCTGAATCATTTCTGACCCAAGCATTTAATAGAAAGGATACTCTATTCCTATAACCGTCTTTAATATATTTCTTGTCTTCACCTAAACATTTTAATTTAAATATATTTTTAGCTTTATCTTTTCTACTTTGACTCAACTATGATGACATCTGATTATGGCTTCTATAAACAACCTATCAGTAACAAAGCTGGACAGATACAGTGGAATAACTACTCAAATACAATTCAGAAGAATAGAAATAAACACAGTATTTGATATTTATTTCTGGCCTCTACTTTCACACCTCTCCCCCATACAAGTTTTTTGTTTAAAAAAAACAACAACAGCTTACAAACAAGGCTGGAGGTCCCTGGATTTCACACTCTGAACTGTGCTCATAGTGACCAAGGTCTCCTTTGTCACCCTAAACCCAGCAAACAAATGTGAATGTGACACAGTTATTTAAGTGGTTCAGAACCAGCAGAAAAAGCATATGCAAGACACACTGCCTCGGAGCTGGGGAGATGGCTCAGTGGAACAAGCGCTTCCCTGGCAAGCACAAGGGCCTGAGTTCAATCCCCGGTTCTGAAAAAAAAAAAAAAAGACACACTGCCTGGAGAATTTACTGACCTATAGAAAGAGCACCAGAGCATAAAGGCAGCAGGCTAACGCTGCCCAAGCCACGCAAATTAGACACGATCACAGAACTCTTTTTACTAAATAAAGGACTTGTCTACAGAATGCTTTTCCACAGTGTTCCGAAAAGCTATTACCAGTAAGTCAGGCTTGGTAGCTGGCAAGAGACACGGCAGGAAGTGTCTGGGGTACATCCTCTGAGGGGTCATAACCTTGCCCTTATTTTATCTTGTATTTGCTACCACTCATTTTATTTACAGTATTATTATCATTTAAGGGCACTGTGGGAGGCTAGGGTCAAACTGAAAAGGAAAGTTAAGAACTTTTTGGTGAAAACACCTACAAAGGGAGTAGCAGGGTCACACAAGACCTCTAGTTTACTTTTTGTAGGGCTTTTCACACTGATCCCAAAATAGCTGAAGACTCCATATTGAGGGCATGAGGTGGATCCCACAGATTCCAGGCTCTCACTGGGGCAAACAAAGAGTCAAAAATGCACACGGAATGGTGATAGAAAAAGCCGCTGAGGATAACGGGAAGGTGTGCTGGGGCAGGAATGACAAAAATGTAGCACAAACAGGAAAGCCGCATCCGACAAGAAGAAAATAAAAAGCACACAGCAACAGATCAGGTCTGGGGCATCTCAGCAGCCCATCCCAGTTGGGTGTGTCTCACTGGGCCTCGGGACAAGACGGACAGGAAGGACTGACGGGCGCTGAGTCATCCCCAGGGACCCGCAGCAGGCAGGCCTGGCCCCAAACCCACTGATTAAACTGTGCACGTGAGACACAGCCTGTACGTGGGGACCTTTGGTGAGGGGCAGTGATTGTGCCCCAAACACTCACGGCACTGAGCAAAGGGGGAAGGAAACTGCGCAGGGCACACGCCCACTCGGGGGTGTGTCAGCGCATCGGTCAGTCTGGCCTCTGCTCTTGCAAGACAGAGAAATGGTCTCTTCGGCCCTGGACGCTCCTGATCCTGGGTCTGATCTGCCCACTGCACACAAGCCAAGGTAGGGGGACTCATTCCTCACACCATACACATACGTATCAAAATGGTATATTGTAGCCTCCAGATATGTGCAGGTGTCACGTGTCAATTAAAGATATGTAACAACTTTTAACAAATGTTCTTTTTTCTTTTGATTTAGCATTTGCCTTAACATGTTTCACAACCATTCGTGGCCAATCTCTGTCCTGGACTAACTGGGGCTTCTGACTTACTCATGAGGACCCTGATATATGGGACACAAGAGTGAAGTCACTAGACCAGACACACCCCATGACCACCAGGCACCCGGGCAGCACCCTGCATAACCAAGGGACACGGTGACCGAATCCGCAGAAGCAAGCGACGCTGCCAGCTGCGCTCAGCCTGCCCTTAATTCCTCGGAAACATCCAAGTGAGGCCGAGCCATCAGCCACGCTAACCAGCAATCGCTTCCTCCGTGAGTCCCTGTTGCCCACTCCAGGGAGAAAGCTTACGAAAGGAGTGCGAAGTGGTGTGTGCCTTTACAAGGACCTGGTTCAGTGACATGAAGAGCTCTTGCCCTCGAGAAGATGCAGCTGGTAAGGCATAGGGCTGGGATCCAACGCTGGTTTGGATATACAGGGTATCTAGGAAACACACGTGGGCCTCTACTAGCTAGGTGATAGGAATGCTAGCTTGTGTTCTCCAAAACTGAAAAATGATATCCGTTTTTGTTTTGAGACAGGGTCCCACTACATAGTTCAGGCTGGATTTGAACTATGTAGCCCAGACTAGCCTCAATTTGCAACCATCCTCCCGCCTCAGCCTCCCTCCTGAGTGCTGGGATTATAGGCGTGAACCATCATGCCAAGCTAAAGAATGAATTTTAATAAACAATGGAAGTTAATAGCCAGAAATATTAATTGTGTGTGTGGGGGGGGAATACAGCTCCTGAGAAGACCAGATAAGACCCAAAAACGAGGTTGGCGCAGATTCTTCTTTATAGACAATGTTTTATACAGCAAAATCACAAGGCAGGTATAAAATCAGGAGACGGGTACATAGAGGGACAAAACTATGATGAAGCAATAAGATTACAAGCTCAGGCACTTACTTATGCTGATCCAAGAGGGATGCGGGTCACACAGCAGGTGCTCCTGGCAAGAACAGGGGTACCTTTTAGGAAGAGACAACTAAGGGGTTTGGGCCACCCAGCAGAGTGACACACTCCCCGACCCACCGTGCATCCCTCCGGGAGGTACACAGGCCCTGTCACCTGGTCCTGTCACCTGGTCTCCATCTGGAGGCCTGGACTTCAACAGACGCGCCTCCAGCCACAGCGTGGCGTGTCCTCGGCTTCGGCACGGACTCCCTCGCAGGCCCAGCCGTGCAGAGGGCCTGTACCGTATCCACCCCACGTAGCTGCCTATCACAGTTCATCCCCTACCTTGGGGAGCGCATCAGGTTTCCTGAGGCTGTACAACAGGACCACACACGTGGCTTAAAACAGCCCGTATTTATTGCCTTACAGTTCTGTCAGTCAGACACTGAGCCTGGGTCTCAAAGGCCAAGCACAAGCATGTCTAGCAGGGAATCCTTTCCTTGGCTCTTCCAGCTTCTAGAGGGTTCCCGTTCTTGTCAGCCTGCAGCTCTTCCTTCCCTTCACAGCCAAAATGGGCTGTCTCTCTCTGACTTGGGTGGGAAAGGTTCTCTGTGTTTAAGGACAACCCTTATGGTTATACCAGACACACACACGAAAAATCCAAAAATAATCCCTCCAGCTCAAGGTTCTTAACTTCATCAGATTTGTAAAGTTGCTTTTACCACAGAAAGTAAAATACTCAGTTTCCCAGAATTGGGGCATGGATATTTCTGCGAGGCCATCATTCTGCCTACGCTGGTGATTAACCTTTAAAACCAAGTTCTCGTCCCTGATACACGCACAAGATGAGAGGTTGGGCTGCCTGTCCGAAGCTCTCCAGCCCTCCCGGGTGCAGCTGGTCAAGGGCTTCTAACTAGCAGCTTCCTATATTACCAACAGGACGCCTCAGGGAGCTCCGCCCTGCTGCCCAGCCATACAAACTGGTCCACTGGCTGTGAGGAGCCGACTGCACAGGAAAAGGTTAGTAAAATAGATTAAATGATTTGTGGCAAGAATTACAAAAGGACAATTACAGTCTACAGCTTGTCTCCCGGCAAATGAAGAGGCACAACAGTGCTGCACTCACCACGGCACTTTTGTGTTCTAAATCTGGGTTGACTCATTGTTCAACAGGGCTAAAGTCAAACAATGGCCCCTCCACCATCTGTTCCGTTTTCTACAGTCTGGCTGCAGCAACCTCTCCTAGCTGCACGCTGTCAGCAAACCCCAGAAAAACACTAAGTCACCACCACGCTGCACATGCAAGTGTATTAGAGGTAATTCTGAACATGAGGCCTAAAGGGTTCGCTTCTATCAAGGCAATTCTATTTTAAACAAAGTACACCTAAGTACCAGGACTATTTTAGCTTCGTTGTGGGCATTTCCTCTGCATAAACCACAGTCCTGTACAGTGTTTCCTGTAAAATAACCATACGATTTTCCTTCTCAGAACTGGGCCATTTTGCAGCTGTGATCACAAGAGGCCTGCCAAGTGTGCTCCATCTCCTGCAGCCCAGCACAGCCCCGCAGTACTGGGGGTGAGAAAAGCACTGAACATCTTTAAGCTTCAGTTTTAAAACCTTTAAAACTCTTTCAAAGGTCAAAGTCTGGCTCATGATTTTTTACTGTGATGATGGGACATCAAAACAGATGACAACTGGCTCATTTTTTCACCTGTACTAAGGATTTCACGGACCTACATCTCTAGCCCTATTTTTCTTTCTTATTTTGAGCCTGGGTCGTCCTAAGTCACTGAGCTGACCCAGCAGGGCTCAAATGAGAGATTCTTCTGCCTCAGCTTCGCCCAGTGCCAGGATTGCAGGCACACACCACCACACCAACGCACCCTGGATCCTTTCATTCCAGCCAACAGAGCCCTTTCTAACAGCGCGTGGAACAGCTCCTCCCAGGACTGTCCCAGGAGATCTAGGTAACTTCATACAGTATGTATGAATTTTATTTGATTTAAAGAACTACAGTTGAAAAAAATAAAAAAATAAAAAAAAAATAAAGAACTACAGTTGAAATGAAACAGTACACAGATGCCTTCCACATGAAGGCAGACCACCTGTAGCTCCTCAACCAGAGATTCAGATGGGCCTTCCCAGGAAAGTTTTGTGCTTCTAAAGCCTGCACAGCTTCGAGAGCAGCGTGTCGTGGCCCTGCGCCTTTCAGCTTTAGCCTTACAAGGACTTGCGATGGAAAGCTCCAAAAAGTCTGACCGGAAGACAGGTTCCTAAGACTGGGGGCTGCTCACACACACAAGACCACTTACTATTATTCTGTGAATAAGGTGAAATTAAACATTTCTGCAGGTAGTATTTAAAAAACTGGAACTCCAAGAAAGTAAGGTTTCATTTGTATACAAGACTATATCTGTACTAATTCAAAACAAGTTTGTTATTCCAAAACTAGAGATGGTGATTTCCACTGAAAAATGTGGGAGGTGGACCACAAGGATTTCTAATGATCTTGCTAAAAGATTAGGTAAGTGATGGAATTCAGAGTTCAACATTTTATCACATCGCGGCCTTTTGACTCAGATTAAGTGTAGTTCAACGTTCTGTGGAGCTTTTATATTAATACCAGGGCTTCTGTTCAAACTAGTACTTCAGAATGTTCACACATAAACAATATGTATAAAATAGTGCTTTGAAACTTCCATATGAAATCTAAAGTCTCTGTACAGTAACTCCAACCTACTACTGCCAATTTGAAAATAACATGACTGAGTGAATTGTTTTTGTTTTAGCATAATCTATGACAAAAGGAAGAATATTAAAATTGGCACAGAACCGCGACACAGCAGGGCAGGGTTTCCACAGACACGGGGCGGGACGTGAGAAGCTCGCCCCGCGCTCGATGCCAAGCGCGCCGTCGCAGCGTCCCTGCGGGCGGGCACGTCCCTCCGCTCCAGAAGCTCCCAGCTCCCGTGTGGCCTGCGCGGGTCCCCTCACCTTCACTCAGCAGCACCGGCTCGCCTCACCTGCCGATCGCCTGTGCGTCCCCCTGCTCAGATGGCCACTCTGAAGAGTTCCTCTCGGAACACTTACTGCCCGACACAAGTGAAAATGTAAACACACTCAGAACAGCGGCTTCAGGATCTCCGCCTTTAAGGTTTCCTGGCTCTCCACCGCACTACCTCATCACACTCAGACTTCAGATCCGTCCGTGGGCAGCGGGCAGGCGCTTCTGCGCTCAGCTACCTAAAGTCTCCCTGTTGCGTAAGCCCCCTGACCAGCCCCTGTAAAATCTACTCAGGTCACAGGAGTCTGCTCAATTGGATCCCAGGGCTGATTTAAAACAACTTGCTGCGATGGAAATAAATAGTCACCCAAGTGTGAAGTAAAGTGGATCTGCGACGGTAAGTGGCATTGGTGGGGGTGGGGGCAGGAGCTAGCAGCCACATGGACTGCGCAGCTATCAGAGCAGCGCAGCCTGGCCAGGAACTTAACCAACAATCCAACCCCTCCACTCAGAAATTAGAACATTAAGATGGGCAAGGTAGTGCGAGCCTGCAATCCAAGTATTCAGGGGGCTGAGGCAGGAGGAATGCCGGGAGTTCAAGGCCAGCCTGGGCCATATTGAGTTCAAGGCTAGTCTGAAATATACAGTGACCCCCTGTCAGGAAGAGAAGAGAAGAGGGGAAGGG
>NDGN011558020.1:0-32112 GCA_002564285.1 Tympanoctomys barrerae | reverse complement strand
TTTTTTTTTTTTTTTTTTTTTTTTTTTTTTTTTTTTGGTGGTATCAGGGATCAAACTCAGGACCGTGTGCTTGCCAAGCAAGCACTTACTCCACTGAGCTATATCCCTAGCCCCCTGATTGGGGTTAGACTCATGTCACCATAGAGAAATGGAACTTATGGCCACCCAGCTGCTCTGGTCCCTGAAGGGTTTGTCCCAGGCTTCCACAGCTACAAGTACGAGTATAGGGTGCCAGGGCCAGTGTTGGTGCTGGCACCGTGGCAAGATGGGCAGAGCCTCTCCTGTGTGGCACCTGCAGGAGCCCATTCCCGCTGTCCTTGTCAGCAGGCCTCTTACCTGCCCCAGACATCCTGAAATTCGTCCAAAGGCAGTAGCACGCTGTCCGTGCTCCAGCTCCGTGGCCTGAAGGCACAGCGTCTGCTGGGCAGAGCGCAGAGCCGTGCATCAGCCTGGCTCCTACAAGTGGGGCCTGTCTGAGAACCAGACCACACGGTGGCATGCTGGGCATCCCAGCTGTCTCCTGAGCAGGGCTGCCTACCTTCCCCATGTTTCCTGCACGCACCCCGCCTGTAGGAGGTCAGTGGCACAGTCCCGTCTCTTCTGGGCCGTAGTTCCTCTGCTTCTCCGTGTTCTGCAGCTGAGCTGCCTGGGCACCCTCCGGTGACCCATGTGGGCCCTTCTCCATGCCATGAGCTGCTCTGTGTGGCTGCTGAAGGTGTGATGTGTGACGTCACAAGCCACATAGGTGAGCAGCCACAGGGGCCATGACACCGAGGTGCAGGCAGCTCAGCCCCAGCCGTGGCTGCGTGGCCTTCCCCAAGCTATTCCTGGCTTCCAGAGCTGTGTGCACCGCGAGGACATAGTGTTTGTTTGAGTGGCTGTTGAGGGGTGGGGAGCCCTGCCTCGGAGGAAGTTGTACAGGCTGGTGTCAGGAGGTGCAGGAAGGCACTGCTTCTGAGCCACGCGCAGTACCTGCGCACTGGGGGCTGCAGAAGCCCCTCAGCACCATGGCAGCCCCAGGGGGGCTCCCTGGGAGCTAAGTGGCCCTGTCTCACCGCTCAAGCTGGCCATGGGCAGCCAGGCCCCCCATGTTGGGTCCAAGGGAGGAGGACCCTGCTGAGGAGAGGGGTATGCTGCTCAATGGTGGCCGCTTCCTCTAGCGGGAGACACTGCTGCGCCAGCTCGAGACCAACCAGCTGGACATCGATGCCACCCTGGAGGAGCTGTCGGTGCAGCAGGAGACCGAGGACCAGAACTACAGCATGTGCGTGGGCTTGTGGAGGCGCCGCTCTCTGCTCCCCGTTGCCCCCAGCAGGAGGCCTGCACTCAGCCCAGGGGTCCTGGGCTACCCCAGCTTGCTGCTAGTGGGGATTTTCGTTACCACACGGTGGTAAAGTAAAGAAAGGCGTAGGACAAATGTGGTAGTGTAGGCAGAGCTGCTCTTGTGGGGGAGGGCAGACAGCACCCAGGGCAGTCCAGCCTGGACCCCCAGTGCCCAGGGGTCCTCACGCCCCCTTCCCCACCCCTCCCCAGCTTCCTGGAGATGATGGAGGTGCGCAGCCGGGGCCATGCTTCCCCGCCTTCAGGCTCCCAGTCTCCCCTCACAGCTCCAAGCACCATCTCCACAGGGAGCTCCAGCCCCAGCACACCCCAGCCTGCGCCCCCGCTGCCCCTTGGCGCTCCCTCAGCCTGCCCTCCTGCAGTGCCCGCCTCGCCCATGCCCCCCATGGAGGCCCCACCCCCACAGCGGCGTAGCATCATCTCCCGGCTGTTTGGTACCTCTCCGGCGGTGGTGGACACTGCCCCAACACTCACAGGTAGGCTGAGGAGCAGCCCTCACGTCCCCAGCATGGTCCCCTCTTGGGGCAGAACATGGGCACACTGAGGCCCAGTGCCACATCACAGGCACCTGCTGCCCACAGAGCCAGCCCCAGCGGCAGAGGTACCAGCAAGGGTCCAAAATGTGGAGGACTTTGTTCCTGAAGATGGCCTTGACCGCAGCTTCCTGGAGGACACTGCCCAGCCTAAGAATGAGAAGAAGGTCAGAGCCAGGATCCCACAGCAGGACAGTGACAGGTGAGGACAAGTTTGGAGGCTCTGCCCTGGAGGCCAGGCAGCCTCTGCTCCATGGCGTAGGGCCTGAGGGCTGAGCAGGGTGGTGACCATGGGGCCTGAAGGGAGGGCTCAGGCCGGCCACAGGCCACACGGAGCTCATAAAAGAGACCACCTGAGTCCTGTCAGGTCGGGGACAAAGCTCCAGGTCCACCTAGGCTGGGCAGGCACTGCAGAGTTGGGCACAGAACTGTGCCTTTCCCCAGATCCAGCCACCAGCTCCAACCCTGCCCAGGTGGTAGCTGTTGGCACCCACTGTGTCACCACTTCTGTGGCCAGAAATGCCAGTGACTGACTCCCAGGATCCCTGGAGTAAGGCCCTCTCCATTTGGCCACACCCTCTCTGGCAGTAGAGGGCGCAGCACCTGTGCCCCTTCCGGGTCCACGCGAACTCTGCGGGCAGGAGGTCTCATTGCCACGCAGGCACTGAAGGCTGTGGTGGCACCTGGCCCTCCCTCCTGACCCCTCACTCTTCTCTGCAGTGACGGAGAGGCCCTGGATGGGAACCCAATGGTGGCAGGTTTCCAGGACGACGTGGACCCCGAGGATCAGCCTAGCAGCAGGGTCCCATTGCCCTCAGGCCCTGTCCCCAGCAAAGACATCAGCCTCTCGAGTGAGGAGGAGGCCGAGGAGGGGGCCAGTCACCCTAGCACGTCTGCCCTGGCTCCCCAGCAGTGCTTAGAGCCAGAGACAAAATGGTACGGGAGGGGCCCCAGGTGCAGCAGGGAAGGGCAGCCTGGGCAGCCCAGGAGCCAGTCTGTCCTTGTCACCAAGGTCCTCCACCAAGGCCGTGCAGCTGCAGAAAAAGGCAGTACCCACGCCAGCCCTGGCGCCCCCCCAGCCGAGCTTGGAGTCCGAGCAGCCTGGCAACACCCTGTGCCCTGTGGAGGGCGCCTTGAGAAGACCTGCCGGGGGCAAAGAGGCACTAACTTCCTCATCGGAGAGTGACCCCGAGGGGCCCATTGCTGCACAGATGCTGTCCTTCGTCATGGACGACCCAGACTTTGAGAGCGAGGAGTCAGATGCGCAGCGCAGAGTGGTGAGGGCGGACTCGCCACGGGGCCTGGGTGGAGCCTGAGGAAAGGACACTGTCCACGCTGACCCTGCTGCTTGGCTTGGGATCCCCTAAGAGGACTGGCCACCTTGTTTTGGGGGTCTGTGGGCTAGGAAGGGACAGTGCCCTACCAGCCACTCCTACTCTAGGATGAGTTCCCCACGAGAGAGGATCCCTCCGACGGGAGTGAGGACGACGCCAGGCCTGCCCTGCCACCCCTGCCCCCAGCAACCCAGCTCCCTGTCGCTTCCTTCAGACCAAAGAACGACTCTGATCTCTTCGGACTGGGGCTGGAAGAACCAGGCCCCAAGGACAGCAGTGATGAAGGTGGGCTGTCCTCGGGCTGGCTGCTGGGCAGGGGCCTTCAGAGTGGAGCATGCACCGCGCTGCGCCGTCTGGCATCAGCAACATGGCCGCAGAGCCGCCAGCAGCCAGGGCCAGCAGGCCTGGTGGCCTCTGTCCAAGTCCTGCTGCCCACCTCGGGGCCTCTGTGGCCCTGAGGATTTGGACTGCATGTCCAGCAGCTTGTGCCAGCTGCTCTGCCAGCACATAGGCCTTGAGGTGCCTTCAGGGCTTTGGGAGGGAGAGGGGGTGGCAACCAGGGCTCTCAGGAGCTGGTGGCAGGCTCCCGGGGCTCCGGGACTGTAGGAATCCCCCCCTGCAGGCAGAGCCGGCACCGTGTGCAGCTGCGACCCCAGGTTCACAGCTTGCCCCGCTGTCCCACTGTCCTCACTCAGGCCCTGGCCACAGCCCAGAAGGCACACTTGTTCCCGCTGTGCCTTGGCCAGCAGGTCCTCAGCCCCCTATGGAGAGAAAAGAATTTCCTCCCGGGCTGTTGCTAGCACGCAGATGGGAGCAGTGGGGACCCCAGGCCAGGCCGGGAAGGGGCCTGCGCCCCGCGGCCGGGCCGCAGGTGCCGGAAGCTGAGGGCTGTCTGTCCTGTGCAGAGAAGGGCGGCAAGCTGGTCTCCAAGGAGAAGAAGAAGAAGAAGAAGAAAAGCAAAGAGGTATGGGCAGTGTGGTGCGAGGGAGCCCAGCGCCGGGCAGCGCTGCTGACGCTGCGGTCCGTTCCCAGGAGGAAGACAAGGCCAGCAAGAGGAAGAGCAAGCACAAGAAGAGCAAGGCCGGGGAGGAGGCCAGGGAGGAGCGGCGCCGGAAGCGGAAGCCGGCCCGCAGCCAGGAGCAGAAAGCCGCTGAGGAGCTGGAGGCTTTCCTGGGGGGCGGGGCCCCCGCTGGCCGCCACCCAGGGGGTGGAGACTATGAGGAGCTCTAGGTCTGGGCCGCTGACCTCCCTGGGGGACTGACAAGGCCACCACCTGCACCCTGCCCCAGGACCACCCCACACCACCACCGCTCACGCCCCTTGGTTGGCCTGCCCTGCATTTGCTCCCCGCTGGAGGCCTGGGCTGGGTGCTGCAGGTGCTGGGCCTCAGGCTGGGACAAGCCTGCTGTGCAGGGAGAAAGGGGACAGCAGGGCTGCCACTGGCGGGGCAGGTGCCTGGCCCTCTCCAGGCAGGGCCAAGGCCAGCCCCCCGGCATTTCTCAGGGATGTCACAGGCCGAGGAAGGACCCATGAGGGTTGTTTACAGAGGCAGGGCATGGGGTTGCCCCGCTACTCAAAAACATCCACTCCCTGCCCACCCCTGCTTGCCTCCCAGGCCAAGGGGCCACAGCATGCCATGGGTTCAGCTTCTGCTGCCAGGCTTGGGCTGCCGGGCACCCTGTGGGCATAGTGGCCCTGCCCTGTGTGCATCTGGGCCCTGTGCCAGCCTCGGCTGGCAGGAGCAGAGCAGCAGCCGCAGCCTCTCCTGGGAACAGGGTTGGGCAGGAGACGCCTGCTCCACACTCCACGCGACCATAAAGCTCTCGGGTTTTACTGCGTGTGTCTCTTGCTCTCTCAGCGTCCCGGACAACCTTCGGTGGGACCAGCCCACCACCTTTGCCCTGGGCCCTCTAGGGCATGAGGCTACTCAGCAGTACTGGCCTAAGGTGGGCCCAGCACCCCACTTGGGCCTTGATCTGCTGGTGCCAGCCAGCTGTACCATGTGGCCAGCACCTTGGACACATGTTAGGCCACAGCTGCAACCGGGATACCAGCGCCCAGCTGTGGGACAGGGGCATGTGCCTCCCCCAGGCAGCCTTCCAGCCTCTGGGCCACAGCCTGCCGCTCACACTCAGCCCCGCCCACCGAAGCCCCGTTGCCATGAGAACCCTCTGGGGGCTGCAGTGACGGGTGTTGGGCTGTGTGCCAACTCCTGCCCACCTCCTCCAAGTCCTCAGGTTCCTGTTGGGGAGCCTCATGCCTCAAGGGACCACTGATACCTTAGTCTGACTCTAGTCCCTAGCGTGGGGCACCTCTGGTGTGGGGGCCACACAGGACAGCCATGGCGGGTCTCACGGGCCAGCAGAATGCAGTGTGGGGGCTACCAGCCTCCCCTTCAGGGCTGAGGGTGTCTGGGCCACACCACAGTTGGCTAACAGGCACCAAGGCTGTTTGGGTCAGAGGACTGGGTCGGGACAGCACCCTGTGGCTTGGGCATGGGTCACAGACCTGCCCAGTGAGGTGTGTACAGTGGCAGCCACCCTGGCCTGGACAACAGGCCCTGCTTGGTCTGAGCCGGCCATCTGGCCTTTCGTACCTGCTGAGATGTTGGCAGCTCTGGTGCAAATGCAGAGAGTGCCCGGCTAGAGGGCAACAGGAGCAGTGTTGCCCATCTGCTCCTGCTTGGCCTGACTGGAGGCAGGTTTTCTGGGAGCACTGGCCAGGCTTGGTTTTCCTAGCACCCTACCAGAGGCCCTGCCTAGCTACCACCTGCCAGGACAGTTGTCCTAGAGGTGGGGCTGGCATTATGGCAGGCTTCTCTGGGGTACGGGCTCCCTGCTAAAGCCCTGAGACTTGTGCTTGGGGAAGCTAGGGGGATTTGGCACACTGTGCTCCACACAGCCCCAAATTCACAGCCAGCTGAGAGCCTCCACCCTGGTCTTCCTGCGGGATGCCCCTAGGTGCGGCCCCTTTAAGTGCCACCCCATTAGCTGCCATTGGAGGCAGCACTGAGCAGCCAGGCCAGAACAGCGTTGCTGCCTCAAGCTTCTCGGTGCTGGGGTGCAGGGTTGCCTGGGACCTGGTGGAGCTAGCTTGGGGTTGCACAGCCCACCCTGTTCGGCAGGAGGAGCAACAGCCAGGTAAGAGGCAGGGGGGGCTGATGGCTTGATGTGCTGTTGTCATGGCTGGGGGCTGCCCCAAAAGGATGGAGAGTCCCCGCCCCCAAGCAGTGTAGGCCAGGTCCCCACGATGGCCGCTCCCGACAGGCTGGGCTGTGCTGCGAGAGAGGAGGGCTGTGTGGCCATCCACGTGAGCTCCGGAAGATCTGGGGTCCCAGGACTGCTCACCCCACCCCCATTCCCATAAGGAGGGGCATTGGAGCACAACTCCTGACAGCCGCAGCGGCAAAACCCGCTGTCCCCTCCCTGGGGCGGAGCCTCCTGCCCTGTCATCAGCCCAAATTTCAGCCTAGCCTAGAGCTTAGGATGAAAGAGAGTCCAGACCGGTATGCAGGAGGCTAAGATGGGGACACAGACTGGTACTTAGTGGCTATGACCCCAAAGAGCAGCCACGCTTCCAGGAAGCCCCAGTACACCTGGGACACTCAGGGCTGACCCCGAGAGGCATCCAGCTACAGTCCTGCCAGGTGAGGGCATGGTCAGGCTGTTTCCCCATCGGACCCTCTGGGCAGAGGCCCCCAAGTTAGTGCTGGGTGGAGGGGGTGCCACCACCTCCTGAACCCCCTCCCGGCCAGCCCCAGGCCCTAGAGACCGCAGCGGCGCCGTGGCCCACATCTGAAAGCAAGCCTGGACCCAGCTCAGTCTGCAGCCGGGGGCTGAAGAACCTCAGGTTTCCATGGAGCTTCCAGAGCTGGAGTGGGGAGGACTCTCCTGGGAGCTCTTCCCGCCTCCCACCCGCCCCCCAACGCCCCCCGCCCGGGCTGGCAGCTTCCTGGCCGTGGGGTGCTAGCATTGCGGCTCTTGAGCGCACAGATCAGGGGGCGCTATGAGCTCGTGGCTCCAACACTCGTGTGCTCCCGCAGCCTGTGCCGGCTCCCACAGCCATGCACACAGCAGTGGGGGTGGCTCTCCCATCTCCCTGATGAGGTAGGTAGATTGCAGGCCCCCTTAGGGTAGCAAGATCCGGGCAGGTTTCTGCAAAAGGAGCTTGAAGACCCAGGAATGCTCTTTGGAGACATTTTCCCGTTTGGGGTCACATTGAGAGTTGGGACTCAAGGCACAGCCAGTGTCCCAAATGGCAAGAGCCCCTGCGGCACTGGGGGAGGGGTCCGCTGAGCCGGTCAGCAGTCAGGTGGGTCCCATTGCCTCCCTTGGGATGCACTGGCAAAGCAGCCACTCTGCCCGGGCACTGGGAAGGGCCCCAGTCGCCGGCATCTGATGGGACCAACCCCAGTAAACGCATCTACAGAAGGCTGAAAAGAGCCCTTCATTCCAGCTGTGGACACCAGAGGGCGGCAGCACTACCTAAGCCCACACCCAGCCCTCCTACCCTGCCTGGGCTGCCAGGAAAGGGGGTCCTCACCTGAGTGGGTAGGGGGTGCAGGAGGCAGGACCCACAGAAGACTACCCCTCCTGCCTGGTCTGTTGGGGGTCAGGTTTTTCCTGCAGATGCCTCTGACTTTGATGGCATGGACCAGACACCAGCAGCTACGGCCAAGGCCTGCAGCCAGGGCTGCCCCACCACCATCATCCCAGGTACGCTGGCCCATGGCCAGCCTGAATGGGGGGAGGGGGGACGTGGGGGGTTAAGGGTGGGTTGACCCATGTATCCCCCCAGGGCAAGAGCCCCGAAAGGCCGAGTGACTGGAGCCGCCAGCCTGGGGACGCCTTTTAAGATGACCCGCACGGACCCACCGGATTTGCTGGTGTCAACCGTGTACCAGGACATCAAGGTGGCGGCCCCGGGGCCCGAGTCCAGGCGCCAGCCATGTGAGCACCCCGTGGCCCGGCCTGCTGCGCCCGCGCCCGCGCCCTTCAACAAGCGCCACTGCCGCAGCTTCGACTTTCTAGAGGCGCTGGACGCGCCGGTCATGGAGGCCCGGCCCGAGCAGCCGCTCCCGGAGCCCGCCCAGCCACGCTCCCGGGCCCGCGACGGCGAACCGCGGCGCCGTGCACGCTCCAAGAGTGCACCCCGCGTGTCCCCGAGCCTGGCGCCCGCCCCCGCCTCACCGCCCATCCTGCAGCGACGAGCCCGGGAAACTCAGCCAGCAGCGAAAGCTGAGGGGTCACCGCGCCGGGAGCCTGCATACCCCGCGCTCCGCGCACTCGCTAACGAGCTGCACCCCATCAAGCTGCAGCCGCAGCGGGGTGGCCCCGGCCGAATCGCCCCCCTGTGCGCCACCCCGGGCCGCTGCGCACCACACACGGGGCCTGCGCCCCACGTCCGCTGCCGCCTAGACATCAAGCCAGACGACTCTGTGCTGCAGCATGCGGCCCGAGGGGCCCGGCCTTGTGGGCCCGCCGAGGCCTCGCCCTGGCCCCGCGCTGGCCCGCAGTTCCACGGCCTCACGGTGCCTGGGCCTCGCCACGCGGCGCTGTCGCGCACCCCCACCCCCACCGACTTGTACTGTGCGGATCCCCGCGCGCTGTTCTCTGACGGGCCGCTGCCCGGGCCCCGGGACTATGCCGAGCGCCGTGGGCAGCTCTTCACCGCGCCCCCGGGCCCCACCCAGTTCTTCTACACGGAGGAGCCGGAGGGCTTCGGGGGAGGCTTTGCAGGCAGTCCGGCGCCCCCTTTCGAGGGCCACTGCCCCCGGCCCTACCAGGCTGAGGAGCCCCTGGAGCCCAGTCCGCGGCGCGGGGGAGGCTACTATGCCGGGGAAGTGCGAACCTTCCCAATCCAGGAGCCGCCCTCTCGTTCCTATTATGGGGAGGCCCCCAGACCCTACGGGCTGCCTTTCGGTCCGCGGTATGTCCCCGAGGAGCCCTGGGTGCGCCCCGCCACCCGAGCCTTCTACACCGAGGACTTCGGGCGGTACCGGGAGCGCGAGGTCCTGACTCGGACCTACCCGCACCCGCGCAGCAGCCCAGCCTGGGCCGACTGGGGCCCGCGGCCATACCGCACGCTGCAGGTGGCGCCGCCCCCCGCGCCCGGGCCGCTGCTGGCTTCCTGGCACGGCGGCACCGGCACCAGTCCGCCGCGCCTGGCCACCGACAGCCGCCACTACTCGCGCTCTTGGGATAATATCCTGGCTCCCGGGCCGCACCGCCAGGACCCTTTGGGCCGCGGCCGCAGCTACGAGAATCTTCTGGGACGAGAAGTGCGGGAACCACGGGGTGCATCCCCCGAGAGCCGGCGCCCTCCGGTCATAGTGAACCTCTCCACTTCGCCCAGGCGCTACGCGGCGCTGTCGCTGTCGGAGACGTCCCTATCCGAAAAGGGCCGCGCGGGGGAGGGCCTGGGCCGCAACTGGTACGTGACGCCCGAGATCACCATCACCGACAACGACTTGCGGGCGGCAGAGCGCCCGGCCACCAGGGGCTGGGAGCTGCCCGGGACCCGCGCACGGCCGCCCGCTCCCGCCGGACCCGACCCGGCCGCCTCCGGCCGCCAGCGCAGCCTCGAGCAGCTGGACGAGCTCATCACCGACCTGGTCATCGACTCTCGGCCCGCGGCCGGCCAGCCCCCAGAGTCGGTGCCCGCCGGCCTGAGCCGCCCGCTGCGCCGCAGCCTGCCGGACTCGCGGCCCGCGGGCCCCGCAGCCCCCGCGCTGGCGCCGCCACGCTCGCCCCCCGCGTCGGCCGGCAGCGTGGAGGAGCCCGCGGGCCCGGGGGAGGCGGCAGACGCGTCTCCCGAGCCCAGCGCCGACGAGGACGACCTCATGACCTGCTCGAACGCGCGCTGCCGGCGCACGGAGACCATGTTCAACGCCTGCCTCTACTTCAAGTCGTGCCACAGCTGCTACACCTACTACTGCTCGCGCCTGTGCCGCCGCGAGGACTGGGACGCGCACAAGGCGCGCTGCGTGTACGGCCGCGTGGGCAGCGTGTGCCGCCACGTGCTGCAGTTCTGCCGCGACAGCGGCCCGGTGCACCGCGCCTTCTCGCGCATCGCGCGCGTGGGCTTCCTGTCGCGCGGCCGCGGCGTGCTCTTCCTGGGCTTCCCGAGCCCAGGCTCGGCGGACAACTTCCTGCGCTTCGGCCTGGAAGGGCTGCTGCTGTCGCCCACCTACCTGTCGCTGCGCGAGCTGGCGACTCACGCCGCGCCCCTGGGTGGCTACGCGCGGGAGCTGGCCGCCGCCGGGCGCCTCTACGAGCCGGCCGAGTGCTTCCTGCTCAGCGTGTCCGTGGCCGTGGGCCCCGGCGCCTCGCACCCCGCGCCCGCACCGCGCAGTCCCGGGCCCACGGTGCGTAAGTTCGCCAAGGTGGCGCTGGCAGCCGGCAGCCCGGCGCGGCTGCCTCCCGCGCGAACCCGCGAGCCGGACATGGAGACGCTGATTCTGACGCCGCCGCCGGGCACGGCGGGCCTGGACCAGGAGGGCGAGGCGGGCCGTCGGGCGCGCGAGGTGGCCTTCATCCACATCCAGCGCGAGCTGCGGCTGCGCGGCGTCTTTCTACGCCACGAGTTCCCGCGCGTCTATGAGCAACTCTGCGAGTTCGTGGAAGCCAACCGGCGATTCACGCCCACCACCATTTACCCCACCGACCGGCGCACCGGCCGCCCGTTCATGTGCATGATCATGGCCGCGTCCGAGCCCCGCGCGCTCGACTGGGTGGCCAGCGCCAACCTGCTGGACGACATCATGTGAGCCGCGGCCCCCCCAGGAGCCATTCCTACTTCCCCTTCGGCCACCCACTCCACATTCCGAGCCCCGTCCACCCTTAGCTCCATCAGGCCCCAAGCCCATGCCCCTCGCCATCTCTGCCCCTCACCCCACGCCCCCATCAGCAGCCCCACCTCCAGGATACTCCACCTCCCACTCCCTTGGGTCCCCAGAGGCCGGTCCTCGCCCTCGGTGCTCCCCGCTGGGAGGCGGGGTGGGCCTGAGGACCGCCGGGCTCGGCCTTCACTCCAAGGAGGGTCTCTCGACAAGCCCCCAGCCATGCAAATGTGATTCCAGCCCATTCATCTCCGGACTCCGCTGAGCCTCCGACACCTGGGCTCCCCCGGCCCCGGGTCCAGGAGCCCATGCTGACCAAAGCCTAGTGTCCCCTTAAACACAGCCCGCCCGCCTGCTGTCCGGATTGGTCCTGCTCTGAGGCCTTCCTCGATGAAAGCGGAGAGGGTTCTAGGTAGCCTGCTTGCTTCGCTCCCAGAGAGAAAGACAGGAGTGCCTCTCAACAACCCTGGACCTGCCCCTGCCAGGGCCACTGGGATACTCCAGGCTCGGGGCACCTGACACGGAGAGCAGAGCTTGTGGACTGGGGGTCAGCCAGAGCCAGATCTGAGTGAAGGTTGGAGCACCTACCCTAGTCGAGTGACAGGACAGAATAGGGCAGTGTGACTACACGGGTCCATTTCTCCCAGGGCGGCTGGAGGTGTGTGTGTGCAGGCGAGGGGTCGAGATCATCGTGGGGAGAGTGTAGAGCTCCTTCAGGAAGTGACATTCAGCAGCTGGCCCAGGATGACCTAGTAGCAGGGCTGGGTGCAAGGTGTGGGCACGTGTGCCTGCTCCCCAGGACGCAGAGCCCGAGAAGCGCGTGACCTGCCGGAGTCATGGCCCGGCCTGGACGCAAGTCCCTGGTTCTTCGCCCTGGCTACGCCCCGAGCTGCGGGGTGGGGCTTGAGCCTGGTGCGCTGAGAATTTTCGCCGAGGATGGGGGCCGCGCGACAGGGAGGGGGACAAAGCCAGGCGCTGCGGCAGGGCCCTCCGGAACCCCGACCCCTCTGGACCCCGGGAAGGGGCATCGGTGGAGAAGCTGTGGCCCCGCTCCACCCTACTCCGCCTGTGCCTGCCTGCGAGTTTGCACGCAGTCTCGAGTACGCGCAGAGTCGAGCCCCCAGCCCCACCAGCTCTAGGCGGTGCCTGAGGTCCCCGGGACGCCGCCTGGGCTCGAGCGCTTTCCAACCAAGTAAACTAGCACTTGAATGTAGCTGCGTTTGTCTCTTTGTTTGGAAGTCGGGACTCAGGTCTTCAGAACTTGGGTGGGGGTCGGGAACGGGGGTCCTCGGACAGAGGCGCCGGAGGTCGTAGGGGACGCTACGGAGGCGTGGGGCTCTCCTGGTCCTGGGAGAGAGATGGGGCCGGCGCGCCCCGGGCTCTTAGCACTTCCGACCGCGGTCGCCAGCCTGCCGGCCGCCTGCCTGCCTGCCCCACCCCTGCCACTCCGGACCTCGGAGGGAAGAACCCCTCGGTCGGCCACACTCCACCGCCTCTGCTCCCCTAGGCCACAGGCCCTTTAAGCGGGGCTGCGTGGGCGCAGAGCTTCAAGGAACCGGGTTGTGGTTGGCCAGGCTGCGGCTCGGAAGGATGGCGCGATTGGTGGAGGCGCCGGACCTCGGCAGCACCGGCTCGCGGGATTGGCCGCGGCTGTCGCCGCCCGCCTAGTCCGCAGTCGCCGGCCAGGGGCGGTGAGGGGTCGCGGGACCACGGGCCGTCGCTCCGAGGAACATGGCGGCGGCAGGCCTAGCGCAGATCCCCGATGTGGATATTGACCCGGAGGGAGTCTTCAAGTACGTGCTGATTCGAGTCCACCCGGCGCCGCCCTCCGGCGCCCCGGCTGGGGAGTGCAAAGAAATCGTGCGCGGATACAAGTGGGCCGAGTACCACGGTGAGGCGGGGCCGCGGGGGCGGGGCGCGGGTGGGAGGGGCGGGGCCGCGGGTGGGGCGGGGCCCGGATGGGAGGGGCGGGGCTTACGCCCTTCGCTTGTGCCCTCCAAGCCAGCTACGCAGAACCTGGCCTGAAAAATGGAGTTCTGGGCTGGAGATGCACAAGGTCCTGAGTTCAAGCCCCAGTGTCACACACATAAAGAATGGATGGGGGCCGAGGACATGGCTCAATAGAATAAGTGCGTAAGGGCCTGAGTTCAATCGTCAGTTCCGCAAAAAAAAAAAAAAAGGATGGATGGGGCCGGGGAGATGGCCCAATAAGCGCAAGGGCCCGGGTTCAATACCTGGTTCCGCCAAATAATTAAACAATTAAATAAATAAATAAGAAGAATGGAGGGGCCAGGGAGATAGCTCAACAGAATAAGCGCTTCCCTGGCAAGTGCAAGGGCCTGCGTTCAATCCCCGGTTCTGCAAAAAAAAAAAAAAAAAAAAAAAAAAGAATGGAGTTCCCAGCAGACAGTGAGTGCAGGGCCTGAACCACCCTCCCGGGCTCCACCGGGCACAACACATCCCTCTTGCCTGGTCCCTGGCCACAAGGGTTTCCTTTCCACCCGGCAAGGGGTTTCAGACTCCTGTGCCCAGAGTTCATCCCATGGCCTCTGAGGGTGGCTGGGGCTTGTCCTGAAGCTGCTGTCCCCACTCCAGCTGACATCTATGACAAAGTGTCCAGTGAGCTGCAGAAGGAGGGCTTTGACTGCGAGTGCCTGGGCGGTGGGCGCATCTCCCACCAGAGCCAGGACAGGAAGATCCACGTGTACGGCTACTCCATGGTGAGCCCAGCCCAGCGGGCTCCCGACCCCGGTGGTGGCAGCAGCGCGGCCCTCTGGGGTGCTCCCATCTCAGCCTTCTCACCCTCTCCATGGGGCATTGCAGCTGCCTCGCCCGGGCCCTTCTGGGCCCCAAGCCTGACAGGATGCTTAGTGTCCGGGCTCGCTGGGCCCCAGGCCCCTGGGGAAC
The DNA here is from genome assembly GCA_002564285.1 of Tympanoctomys barrerae. Taxonomy (NCBI): domain Eukaryota; kingdom Metazoa; phylum Chordata; class Mammalia; order Rodentia; family Octodontidae; genus Tympanoctomys; species Tympanoctomys barrerae. The sequence continues at coordinate 18,157 of NDGN011558020.1, read as the reverse complement.
CCAGTGCTTGGGTCACACCTAGTCCCAACCCAGCCTCCTTACAAACACCTGGCGCTTGAGGGCCCGCTGTGGACCCTGCCTGTCCCCAGAGCAGTCGGGATGCTGGCCTGCTCCCCGACTCACACCTGCTCCTGGTGAGGCTCTGGGGACTCCCAGAGCTCAGAGCCAGGTTGAACTAGCACTGTCCTTTCTCCAGGGGTACGGTCGTGCCCAGCACTCTGTTTCAACTGAGAAGATCAAAGCCAAGTACCCTGACTACGAGGTCACCTGGGCAGATGACGGCTACTGATGGCCCGCCCCCAGCAGTCAAGACAGGATTCTACCTGCCCAGGGTTGCTTCTGAGGGGCTGCCCAGCTCTTTGCTTCTGCGCCCCTTGGCAGTGTGCCACCTCACCAGGCCTCGGAGCCCTGGTCAACATGGCCCATGGGAATTAAAAGCCTTACTGCACCTGCTCATCTGTGTTTCTTGGCCCCTCTGCCCCTGGGTCACCACCTGGAACCCCCTTGCCTCTGCCTCTGCCTTTTGAGGCCCTAGGGAGCGGAAGTGCATGCTCAGCCCCTTGGGGTCCAGTGAGGGGCCCCTGGGCTGCCACTGTTTATGGCCTGATTGCTTCTCCACATGGCGCTACCCCACAGGACACCTGGGTAGAGGCCCAGCAAGATCTTACGCAAGAAGTCTGCACCGGTCCTCACGGCCTGCTGAGGCCTGGACCCTCCCAAGTACCCCTTTCCCAGAGCTCCGTCCAGAAGTCTGGCAGGAAGGGTTCCGGTGACCACTGTCCTGGCCAGTGACACTGACTGTCATTGTCAGTCTGCACAGGGCCAGCCTGGGGACCCTCAGTGGCCTGCCACAAGGGACACACATGGCATTAACCACAGCCCTTGCATCGGGGCTCAGGACACCAAGCAGCAGGGCACATCTGCCTCTGAAGGTCCCCTCCCCGAAACCTCCTGCAGCCCTCAGTGTGGTCTTTGTGCAGCCGTACCTCCCAAGGGGGAGCACGGTGTGTGGAGACAGTGAATGTCACGTAAAGTTCGGGACACACTTGGGGAGGCCCTTGAGGCCACCATCCTGGCAAGTGCTGGGAGGGCCACTTTGCCAGGGTTACCCCAGCAAGTCTGTCTGGGTAAGTTTGGTGGTAGGCGTCCTATCAAGACTGCTAGGGCTGGGGAGATAGCTCAGTAGAATAAGCGCCTGCCTGGCAAGCGTAGGGTCCTGAGTTCAATCCCCGGTACCACAAAAAAAAAAGACTGCTAGAAAACCAGAATTTTCCAGGGTGGTGGGCCCCCATGTTTGTTACTGAGCAGCTGGCAGGCTGATGTGACTCAGCTTCACATCTGAGGGAACAAGAGAAGGTTGTCCAGGAGGATTTTGAAGGATGAACAAACAATTGGGAGGGGATCCATGGCCTGGGTTCCAGGAGGTCAAGCCTGTACCTGGATCGAGGGACACACTGCCTTGCCCTTCGTCTACCAGGCAAGGCCAAGCTGGAGCATGACAGAAGCCACCCTGTGCTGAGCACAGAGCCCTGCTCACGAGATCCCAGTCCCGCCCCAGTCTGGTGGCATCCTGCCAAAGACCCTAAATGTCAGCCTCTGCCCAGCTCCCTGTCCCACACAGGAGGATGGGGATGAGGCTACAGGAATGCCCGTCGCCTGACCTTTGTTCAGAAGAAGCCAGGGGAGGTGGGAGCTAGGCCTGGCCAGGGGCCCTTCCTGGGGACATTTTTACAGCCGGATGCTTCATCTGCCATCCCAGAGTGGGGCCCAGCCAAGGGGCTGCAAGCACAAAAGGGCCCAAGCCCCTCCCAGTGAGAGGCAAGCCAGTGGGGCAGGCTGACGTCTGGACACAGTCCCCACCAGGGCACAAGGGCTCTGCCTCGACCTCGTTCCCACTAGCCTGGCCATGCAGCTGCCCACCCACCTCCTGCCTGTGCTGGTCCTGCTCACGGGTGAGTGGTGGTGAGGGCACCAGGGCTGATGCTGGACCCCACCAGAGAGCAAAGGCAGCCTGCAAGGGGGACGCCAGGAAGGAGCATGGACCAGAGATGGCCCAGCCAAGCCCCCTCTCCCTGCTCTAGGCGAGAGGACCTCTAGGTTAGCACCCATGCAGCTCCCAAGCCTTCCCTTGTCCCCTCAGATGTGAGGCTATCGCCACTGATGAGTCACGGAGGCACCCTGCTGGGAGCTACATCTGGCAGTCCCTTTCCCCAGAGCGTGTCCCACACCCAGTGCCCTGTTCTCATCAATGCCCATGCTCTCCCCAAAAGCCTCCAAGGAGCTAGGCAGCTGGGGATGGCATGGGGTCCCCATGCCGGTTGGTGGTGGGCCCAAGAACCCCTGCACTGCTCAGTGCCAGAGTTGGTGACAGACGTCCTGCAGGGTTTCCCTGGACATGGAAGTCTCAGGAAAACCAGCCCGTCCCGGACACGGCGGGTGGCCGGTTGCCCGGCCCCATCTCACTTGGCTGTCTGCCAGCAGCGCAGCCCCTGGGCAGAGCCTCGGTGCCCAGTCCCTGCAGGAGCCCCGTGGAGACGCACTGCAACTTCCTGTGTGACTGCAGGGACTGCTCTGACGAGGCCCAGTGCGGTGAGCCGAGTCTGGGGGCGGGGTGGGGGGCTGGGCCTGAACCCCGATCTCCCAGGCTACAGCAGGCCTTGCCCGGCCTGATGAGGCCCAGTGCGGTGAGCCTGAGTCTGCGGGGTGGGGGCCAGGCCTGAACCCCTGATCTCCCAGGCTACAGCAGGGCCTCGCCCGGCCTGGGCACCCCTGTCACCTGCGACTTTGAGCAGGACAACTGCGGCTGGCAGGACATCAGCACCTCAGGCTACCGCTGGGTCCGGGACCGTGCCAGGGCACAGCCCGAGGGGCCTGTGGCTCACACCGACCACACGCAAGGCACTGACCTGGGTGAGGCCCAGTGCTGCATGCCTCCACCGGCGGGCTCCCCACCCTCCCCCTGGCCCTGTCCTGTCTCCCAAGCACTCTCCTTTCCTTGCCAGGCTGGTACATGGGCGTGGGAACCCACCGCGGGACAGAGGCCGCCATCGCGGCGCTGCGCTCCCCTGTGCTGCGGGAGGCAGGCCCCACGTGTGAGCTAAGGCTCTGGTACCATGCAGGCTCTGGAGGTGCGCACCAGGGACCCTAGACAAGGGGCTGGCAGGATGCGGAGAGAAGGCCAGGAGGGAGCCCTGCAGGAGGGTTGGGGGTACTGCAGGGATGGAGCCACCCAAGGGCCCCCAAATGCCGCAGATGTGGCAGGACTGCAGCTGGAGCTGACCCACAGTGCAGAGACGCTGACCCTGTGGCAGAGCTCGGGACCCTGGAGCTCAGGCTGGCAGGAGCTGGCAGTGACCACAGGCCGCATCCCAGGAGACTTCCGAGTGAGCTGTCCTCCGGCAGCAGGGTGGAGGTGGGGGCTGGGCCTGACTGAAGTCCTAAGTCACCTGCTCTCTTCAGGTGACCTTCTCTGCCACCCGCAACGCCACACACAAGGGTGCTGTGGCCTTGGATGACGTGGAGTTCTGGGACTGTGCGCTTCCCAGTAAGGCATGCTTTGCAGCCCGGTGCTGGCGGGTGGTGCCAGGGGCTCACCACCTGCTCCCCAGCTCTGCGTCCAGGGGCCCTCACCTGGCTGCCCTTCCCAGCTCCACAGGCCAGCTGTGCCCTGGCCCACCACCGCTGCAGGAATGCAGCCTGCATAGAGCCCCACCAGCTGTGCGATGCGGAGGACAACTGTGGGGACGGATCTGACGAGGACCCGCTCACCTGCAGTGAGGCCTGCCCTGGGTGTGGGCGGGACACAGGGAGGGCAGGGAGGCCAGGCCCTGAGCCCAGGCCCTTCAAAGAACGCTGGGCAGCTGGGGGTGCATGCCTGTACTCCCCACGCTCTGGGAGGACAAAGGAGGAGGATGGCCCAGCCTGGGCAACTTAATGAGACCCCATCTCAAAACAAAATAAAAAAAATATTTAAAGGGCCGGGCTACAGCTCCAGGGGAAAGCATTGGGTTCAATCCATAGAACTGCAAAAAACAGTTGGACCAGGGATATAGCTCAGCAGCTTAAACACCTGCCTGGCAACGGCAAGGTCCCAAGTTCAACCCCTGCTACTGAAAGAAGAAAAAAAAAAAAAAAACCTGGGACAAAACACCAGGGGCTTGTCCAGGAGCATGCACTTTGCTATGACACAGTCCTGCAATGGGGACAACCCGCAGCCAGCCTGGAGCTGGGGCCATATGGCTGCGGGAGGCTTGACAGCCCTGCCCCCACCCTAGGCCATCACACAGGCACCAACTTGGAGACAGGCCTGGGCCTGTGGAGCCGCGCAGAGGGCCCGGCCTGGAACCTCAGCACCAGCAGCCCCAAAGGCTCTGCCTGGCCACGCAGAGACCACAGCCGCAACAGTGCACAGGGTGAGGCGCACAGGGACCCAGCCACGGCCTGGTCACCCGGCCACAGCCAGAGACAGAAGCCTGTGCTCACTGTCTCCCCCAGGGTCCTTCCTGGTCTCTACAGCCAACACCGGCAACCCGGCTGTCCTCCTCAGCCCCCAGCTGCAGGCCTCAGGCTCCCAAAACTGCTCGGTGAGCTGCATTGGGACCTGGGCTCATGGACCTGCTGCCTGGGCACCACAGGGGGTCCTGACTAGCGCAGTCCCTTCCAGCTCATCTTCTACCACTACCTGCATGGGTCCAAGGACGCCCGCCTTGAATTGCTCCTGTGGATGCAGGGTCCTGGGGCTCCCCAGGCCCCTGTCCTGCTACGACATCGACACGGCGAGCTGGGAGCAGCCTGGGTCCGAGACCGGGTGGACATTCGGAGTGCCCACCCCTTCCGGGTGAGGCTGGCCAGGCAGCGGCAGGGGACACGGGCAGGGTGTAGGGAGCTCCACTATGCAAGTAGTTAGCCAGGGGTCTTTCTGTGTCCTTGAAGGAGCCAGAAATGTCCACAGGGAGAGGGGACACGGGCTGGGGGCATACTCGGGAGCGAGCACAGAGGGGGATCAGGCCCGCTGAGCAGCCCCCACACTCTCAGATCCTCCTGACTGGTGAGACGGGCCCTGGAGGCATCGTGGGGCTGGATGACCTCATCCTGTCTGACCACTGCACAATCATCCCAGGTGACCTGCCTGCCTGCCTGCCTGCCTGCCTGTCGGGAGAGACGAGTGCCTGTGACCCCCTAACCCTCCTTCCCCTGTAGGAGCTCCTCTGTCTCCTGTGCCTTGGCCCGAGGCTCCCCATCCCCAGCAGTCCAGCCTGCAGGGCTCCTGCGAGCTAGGGCAGCTGGCCTGCGGGGACCTGTGTGTGCCCCCGGAGCAGCTGTGCGACTTCCAGCCCCAGTGTGCCCAGGGCGAGGACGAGCGCGAGTGCGGTAGGCAGCCGCCAGTGCGCGTGCGCACAGTAGGAGTCCGGGAATTCAGGGGTCTCGTGGCCCAGCCACCCCTCCAGCCCCACTCTGTTCTAGGCACCACAGACTTCGAGGCCGCCGCAGCTGGCGGCTGGGAGGACTCCAGCATAGGGCGGCTGCAGTGGGGGCGGCAGGAAGCCCAGGGGACCAGGGCTACAGCAGGTGAGGCCTGCGGGGTCCCAACCTAGGCAGACTCCCTGAGCAGAGGGCCTCCTGGAAAGCACAGTTCTAAGCTCCTGCTCTTGCCCAGGACACTTCCTGTCCCTGCAGAGGGCCTGGGGGCAGCTGGGGGCCGAGGCCCGGGCCCTCACACCCGTCCTGGGCCCCTCTGGCCCACACTGTGAACTCCACATGGCCTACTACTTCCACAGCCACCCTCGAGGTACTGCCCCCGCCCCCGCCCCCGCCCCGCCCCCCGCCCCCGCCCCGCCCCCGCCCCCGCGGGAAGGCTGCAGAGGCCCACCTCCTGACCCCTCCCAGGCTTCCTGGCTTTGGCCCTGGTGGAGAGCAGCTCCCGGGAGCTGGTGTGGCAGGCCCCAGGGGACAGCTCTGGAGCCTGGACAGTGGCCAGGGTCCTCCTTGGGGCACATCGCCGGCCCTTCCGGGTAAGAAGGGCATCCTGGGTAGGGGTTTCCCAAAGAGCGCTCTGACTTACAGCTCCTCCCTCCAACCCTAAAGCTGGAGCTGGTTGCACTGGTGGACGTGGAGGCCCCCGGCCTGCAAGGCGCCGGGATAGACAACGTGACCATGAGGGACTGCAGCCCTACAGTGACCACTGAGACAGACAGAGGTCCCTTCCCCCCCCCGCCCCCGCAGGGCCTGCCCAGCCTACATCTGGGGACCCCAGGAACCCCTTGTTCCTCAGGTCTTGGGGAAGCTGCAGGCGGGGATTGTGCTGACACTGCTGCCCATCCCCAGAAGTCACCTGTAACTTCGAGTGGGGACTGTGTGGCTGGCACCTGGGCCACCTCACAGATGTTCACTGGCGCAGGGTGGAAAGTCACAGCTCTGGGAATGACCACACCACTGGTGAAGGTAGGAAAGGCCTCAGAACAGGGGGTCCTAGCACCCTGGAAAGTGGGAGAACTTCAAACTGATATCCTGTCATCAGGAGGACACCAGGCCCAGGGGCCCTCGGCCCTGGGGGGTCTCTCCGAATGGAGAGCTGAGGCCCTAGCAAAGCGCCCTGCAGCTCACCCTGGCGCCCCACACAGGTTTTTTCATGCTCCTGGACCCCGCAGAGCCTCCTGCCCGCGGGCGACATGCCAGCCTGCTCACGGGGCCGCAGGTGCCAGCAGCCCCTGAGCAGTGTCTCAGCTTCTGGTTCCAGCTGCATGGGCCCCAGATTGGTGAGCAAGCATGGGCCTCAGGGAGGCCTACTGGGCTCTCAGGATGTGGAGGCCTCGTCCCCTCCAAACCTCACTTCCCCCAGGGACGCTGCGGCTGGCCATGCAGAGGGATGGGGAGGAGGAAATTCAGCTCTGGTCTGGGTCAGGCACCCACGGCAACCGCTGGCATCAGGCCTGGGCTACCCTGCGCCACCAGCTGGGGCCCAGCTCCAAGTACCAGGTGAGTGTGGCATGGGAGGGGGAGCCAGGCCTTGCCAGCTGACACCTTGCACCCCCAGCTGCTATTTCAGGGCCTCCGGGATGGGTACGATGGCATCATGGCACTGGACGACGTGACTGTGCGCCCTGGCACCTGTCCAGCTCCCCGACGCTGCTCCTTTGAGGATTCCACTTGCAGCTTCTCCGCGGGTGGGCAGGGCTTGTGGAAGCGCCAAGCCAGTGCCTCAGGCACTGCCACCAAGGGCCCCAGGGCAGACCACACTACGGAGACAGCCCAAGGTACAGCCTGCTCTGGGGGCGGGGGATGGAATGGGCTCATGCCATCAGCTGACACTGCCCCCACCAGGGCACTACATGATCGTGGCTACAAGCCCAGACATGCTGCCCCAGGGCCATGTAGCCTCTCTGACCTCGGAGGAGCACCAGCCTCTCCTCCATCCTGCCTGCCTGACCTTCTGGTACCACCTGAGCCTGCGTAGCCCAGGTGAGAGGCCACGGGAGGTGCCCTGCTATGAGGGGGGATAGCATGGGCCCCGCACCAGCTAGCCGCCTCCTCTTGGCATCACAGGCACTCTGCGGGTCCGAGTGGAAGAGGGCAGACAGCACCAGACCCTCAGCGTCAGTGAGCACGGTGGACCTGCCTGGCGCCTGGGCAGTATGGATGTGTGGGCCGAGCAGGCATGGAGGGTGAGCCTCTAGCACAGGGTGGTGAGGGGATTGTCCCCAAGTCACCTGCTCCCAACGCAGCACCAGCCTTGCCCCACAGGTGGTGTTCGAGGCAGTGGCTGCAGGTGTGGAACACTCCTACGTTGCGCTGGATGACATCCTCCTCCAGGACGGGCCCTGCCCTCAGCCAGGTGGAACCCTGCAGTGGCCTGCGATCTGTGCCAAGCCCAACTCCCTGGCTTGGGCCCACCTGGGGGTGGGAGGTGCCTGAGGCTGACAGCCAGGGAGAGCCACTCACACCCCATCTCCTCCAAGGGTCCTGTGACTTCGAATCTGGTCTGTGTGGCTGGAGCCAGCTGGCATGGCCAAGCCTGGGTGGGTACAGCTGGGACTGGAGTAGTGGTGCCACCCCCTCCCGGTACTCCCAGCCTGCCGTGGACCACACTCTGGGCACTGAGACTGGTGCGTACCTGCTGGCAGCTGGAACTGGGAAGGGGGACCTGGAAGCCACACAGACACATGGTCAGCTGCCCTATACAGCACAGCCCTGCCCACTCCCTCTGGCCAGAGGCTGTGGGACTGGGACCCAGCTTGGAACCTGCCTTCTTGTTCCCAGGGCATTTTGCCTTCTTTGAGACCAGCGTGTTGGGTTCTGGGGGGCGTGCAGCCTGGCTGCGCAGTGAACCCCTGCCGGCCACAAAGGCCTCCTGCCTCCGCTTCTGGTACCACATGGGCTTCCCTGAGCACTTCTGTGAGCTGGCTCTGCCCGGGGGCTGGGATGGGAGATGGCTGCGACGGCTGCAGTCCAGCCTAACACACCCCACCCCTCTTCAGACAAGGGCGAGCTCCGAGTGCTCCTGGTCAGCACCAGGGGCCAGCTGGTGGCGTGGGCCCAGGGTGGGCAGCTGAGACACCAGTGGCTAGAGGCCCAAGTGGAGGTGGTCAGCAGCGAGGAGTTCCAGGTAAGGCTTTGGGGCCCTGGCGGTCCACGAGTCCTGCCCTTCCTGAGGGCCCTCCCTTGGCCAACAGGTGGTGTTTGAAGCTACTTTGAGCGGTCAGCCGGTGCAGGGGCCCATCGCCCTGGATGATATCGAGTATCTGCCCAGGCAGCACTGCCACTGGCAGGCACTGAGCCCAGGTGAGCACCGAGCCGGACCCTCTCCCTGCTGTGTCCCCGGAGCTGCCCTGGCTGGGCCACTTGGGGCACAGCGCTCATGCTGTGTAGCTACCAGCTGCCATTCTATTTTGAGGGGAAGCAGTGGGCTTGGGTGCCTTTCTAAAGACATCATGGCCAGCAAGGGAAAGGGGCCAGGAAGCGTCCTGAACTCCCGTCCCTGGGCCCTGTGCTCTGACTGCAGAGGACACGGCAGTGCACATGTCGGTGGCAGCTGCAGTCAGCGGGGCCCTTGTCTTCCTGACACTCCTGGTGCTGCTGGGACTCGCGGGGTGGCACTGGCTGCGGAACGGAGGGGGCTGGCCCTTCTGGAGGAACAGGCACTCTGCAGCCCCCGGCTTTGACAACATCCTCTTCAACGCGGTAGGAGCCCAGGACGGGCTGGACCCAGCAGGGCCCCAGGTCTCTCCTGCCAATGTCACGAGGCCCCCTCCCTTCCTCTAGGAGCAAGTCTCCCTGCCTGCAGCTGTCACCGGAGACCCATAGATCATCGGACCAGCCCCTGGCCCTTCCTGGCCCAAGGCCAGACAGCTATGCCCCTGCCAATGGGGAGGCTGGGGGTCCCTACCTCATGAATAAACACCCCACCCCTCAAGGGCAGCCCAAACTCTGACGCTGGGTCAATGTCCAAGCCTGGCCTCAGGTCACCCAAGGGAAGTGTGTGGGCCCCCGCTTCTCAGTGCAGCTGGGGGAGGAAGTGAGACCCCAGGGCCTTGGGTGAGGACAGGCAGACCTGAGGCAGGCAGCACAAGGGGCCCAGCTGGACAGAGCAGCAGTCCTCCCCAAGGCAGGTCTAGGCCCCGGCCCACCGACCGTGCGTCCCACTGAGGACAGGTGTCACCCCCGAGTACAAGGTCACTAGAAGGTGACCGGCTGCTGGCCAGAGGGGGTTGGGTGCTGCCCAGGGTGAAGACTGCCATGCTGGGAGCAAGGTCCCCCAACACTCCTGAGCAGATGACAGGAAGGTCTGAGGGGGACACTCCCCTGCACATGTGTGGACACCACCAGGGATCTAAGGAAGCAAGGCTGCCTGTTGCTAGTGGGTCCTGCAGTTCTGGCACCTGAGGACTGCCTTGGGGAGGGGCCACCCCAGCTGGGGCGCCACACTGGGTGCCTGCCTGTGCCCTCAGGTCTGGGGAGGGTGGCAGGCTCACGGTCAGGGCCACCCTGTGTCTGCAGGTGCCACAAGGCTGGCTGACACTGCAGTCCAGGTAAAGAACACTTCTGAATGCAGGAGCCAACTCCAGATCTGGGGCCTCTCCCAGGAAGTTGCACTTTGCCCTCCAAGATGGCACAGTGGCGGGAGCAGGTAGAGGCCCAGAATAAGGGCGCACAGCCCCCGCCTCACTGACAGCCATCCTCTCCTCCTGAGGTGGCTTTGCAACGCCCTGGCCTCATACCACAAGTGCTAGCAGCAGGTGACACGTGCAAGAGAAGGTGCCACTGCAGGCCCCACTGGAGGGCCAGGAGGGCCAGAGGAAAGAGCCAGGAACCAGGCTTCACAAGGTTTCTTTGTTTGACAGCAGGGTGGGTCGGCTGCTGGCCTGACCCATGTTCCACAGGGCCGCGCGGCGGCCTCGTCGGTGCTGGCCTCAGGGACTGCAGCAGGACGGCTCAGCCAGACGCGCTGTTTCGAGGCTTCGTGCTCATTTCGCTCGTGGGCCTTTCTCGATGGGCTTGCCAATGTCCTTGCCCCTGAGCTTGAGGCCTACAAGAGGGCAGAGGCCACTGACCACCCTGCAGTCCCCCATGGCCACAGAGTGCACGCTCAATCCTGGCCCCACTGGGCCCCTCCGCACAGCACCCTCCTGGCTAACTGTAAAGGATGCTGCAAACTGAGAGCCGGAGGGTAGGCCGAGCCTTGTCCAGCAGAGGCCAGCAAGCTCTCTGGACTTGTGTGAGGCCTGGGGTGCGCTGCAGAAGCCCACAGCAGCACAGAGCCTGAGGTCCTAGGTTCTGAGAGCCTGAGGGTAGGCCGAGCCTTGTCCAGCAGAGGCCAGCAAGCTCTCTGGACTTGTGTGAGGACAGTGGGGTGCACCGCAGGAGCCCACAGCAGCACAGAGCCTGAGGTCCGAGTTTCTGAGAGCCCTGAGTTTCCGAAAGACACAAATTCCCCAAGAAACCAAATGTGGGCAGAATCCCAGAAGGCTGGCTCAAGGGAGGAAGGCCCACCCAGGAGGGTGCCACCCTGGCATGAGGGGCCAGGGACACTCACCGATGGCTCTCTCAATTTTGCCCAGAACCTGGTTATTTGGAATGGCCCGTCCACTCTCATAATCTGCGATGACTTGTGGCTTCTCGTTGATTTTCTAAGGAGAAGGTGTCCACTAAACACGCTGGCCTCAGGGACACACTACCTCCTGGGAGGCTGGGGTCCCACCTGGCACAGTTGCGTCTCATGCCTGGCTGTCTACAGGCCTCGGGCTACCAGGGGAGAGACAAATGAAACACCCCCAGCCCACAAGCAGGAGCCCACCCACCCAATACTCTCCTGCAACCCCTTCCCAGACCCAGCACTACTGCAGCCTCACCGTGGCCAGGTCCTTCTGAGTCAGCCCCTTGCTCTGCCGGCCCCGCTGGATCACTTTGCCCACCTCCAGGGTCACCCGGTCGTGGTGCAGCTCCTCCGTCTCCCGGTCCAGCTTGGCTGTGTTCTTGGTGATCGAGTGCTGCTTGTTCTGCCCGGCAGCCCATTTCTTGGAGGTCTCCACATCTTCACCTCGTCTCTGGGCTGCTAAGATGGCCTGCTTGGATTTGGCCTGCGCGGCCGTGGGGCCCTTCTTGCGCAGCACAGTCACGGTGTCCCAGTCGCTCTCAGCCATGGCGCGGCGGCGACGCTCCCTCCGGCCGCTCGGGCAGCTGCTCCGGACCTACCTCCGCGACGCGACGTCCCCGCGCCTGCCATTCTATCTTGAAGCCAGCCAACTATGGATGAAGCCTCTACAAATTGTGAGCTAAAAAATAAGCCATTTTTCCTTTGATTTGTGAGTGTTGGGTATTTTGTCCCAGAAACCAGAAAAGTGACTAAGTCACCCTCTAAGAAGTATTACCAGCAATGGAAAATCTTTCTGTAGCCCATCTAGCTCTTGCAGGAGCTGAAGGTTTGGATGAAGCTAGTGAGGACCAGGCTGCCTGTCTTGCCACCTTTGGTTCCAGCCAGTTTTTATCTCCTGCTGCAGGCCACCATCAAGGGGCCTTGCTAATCTTTGAGGTAAGTGTTAGCTTGTCTAGGCCTTGGCAAAAAGGCCTGGTGTGAAAAAGAGGGAAATCCTTATAGGAGAAAAGTATAGTTCCTTCTAGTGGTTATCAGTGTGGTAGCTTCTTGAACTCCGGAGCAGGATGTCACATGAATAGAGCTCAGAGATTGGCTCCTGGATCCTTCCTGCAAAGGTTGTACCTTTTGCCCAGTGATGGGTGAGCATTCATCATACTCAGTGTCTCAAGACTGAAAGAGTTGGGATTATGGATGGCACTAGAAGAAAAATGGGGCTCTAGCTCCAGAGTAAATGAATTTATCTGTTCCCAGCCCTGGATTGGACTACTCTGGCCAGAGGAAGTAATTTATCTCTTTGAGAAATGATTTCAGAAATATAGTTGTGGATGTGTCATTTCTGTGCTTTCTCACATGAGACAGGAAGAGACAGTGTCTTCTGCCAGACAAGGCTGTAGGAGGCTCCACGGTGACCAACTCCTCCCGCCTGACAATGGGCTCCAGGCACAGGGTGCTAATTACTATATCCTTTTCCGAATTGGAGTCTGGGTTGTTCCTCTTCACTTCCTTTTGATTATCTCAGGGCAATTTTGAGAGAGCCAGGGACAAATTAAGCAGAGCTGGTATGCACATTATTATGGCCTCTCTCTGGGCTTAAATGGCTCTCTTGAAAATAGGCCTTTTTATTTATCTTCTCTTCTCCTCTCCTTAAATTGTAGCCCAGCTCTGAAGCTGTGGATTGATTGTGCATATCCTTTGCCTTGTAATGAGCCTGTTTATCACTTCTGTGCTTCTGGAAATAGGAGTGAACGTAGAGCTGCTGGGGCCACCGCTCCTCCCACCCACCTCTCCTGTCCACTCAGACCGAAGGCAACTCTGCTTCCAGCTCTTCAATTTTTAAAGAAGCTATTTACACTGTGTGCTAGGAGTACTGCTGCAGTGTGCCTGTGGTGGGCATCTTGAGTTCTATTTTCTTCTGAGTAGATAAGTCTCGGCTCCATGACAGGTGCCACTAAGGTCCACTTAGATCAAGGAAGCTGCACCCATTGGCTTCCTGGTCATAGGACGATGGTGGAGTCACCACACATGTGTGTGAGGCCCCTAGAGAGGAGGCTGTACTGAGGTGAACTTCACCAGACAGGGGCCACAGAATTTCTTTCCAAGACAGTGATTATTAACCTAACCTCTGAGTCTGGGAGTTAATGGAAAAGCTGGGACCAGAAGCTGGGCTATTGACTGCTTCTTCCTTCTAGTCTTTCTCTCATCTTGAGTTGCAAACATTTTAACTCTTTGGCAACTTTTTGAAGGAGGATTGGAAAGATAGCCCATACTGTGATCTGGGGAGAGGTGTTGCAGGCAGTGTGGCCTTGCCGGGTATCCCCAAGCAGACTTCAGGTTGGAGGGAATAATCCTGGTTAACTGGAATTATTGTTCTGTAGGAGGGCCTGTGTCAAGTACACACACTGTCCTAAGCCACTGGATCCTTGTAACAACCCCAGGTCACACAGTATTATTGTTCCCACCATACAGATGAAACCACTGAGGCACAGAGAGATTAGATAACATACTGGTGGTTACACTGCCAATGAGTGAGGCCAGAGTCAAACACAGACAGTCTGATGCCTCGGCTTGGACTCTTAACATTTGCCTCAGGGGGGGCCATGCCAGGTCTTGGGAGATGGGCATGGAATCCTCCACTTGCCTCAGCCTCCCAAGTGCTGGAATTACTGGCATGTGCCACCATGCTTGCCTGGCTTATTGTCATCTCTGTTTTTTTCTCCATCAAGCATTTTTTCCACTGTCTTCTGAGGCCCCATAGGTGGCAAGTGTTACCAGCTAGATGTTGTGTGTGCACGTTGTCTTACTTAAAGGAAGTTTTATTATTGTTGTGTCACATACACAAAAAGTAAATTTATTATGGAAAATTTGGAAAATTAAACAATCTCTCAGAAGAAATAACTGGAAATCCTATATCCATTGTCAATATTTTGGTTTATATCTTTTCAATCTATATTCTCTAATTTTTTATTGTGAAATATCTTATGTACAGATACAAGAGAATAATATAATTTCCTCTTTGTACCCTCTCTTTAATCAATCTAGTAGTTTTTCTATGTATAATTGCAAGTTTATTTTAAGTGTTTTGGTATGATAATGTGCAAATTGTCCCCACTGCTTCCCTTCCCAATTCTCTCTCTCTCTCTCTCTCTCTCTCTCTCTCTCTCTCTCTCTCTCCCATGATTAATCACAGATATTTTCTGTAGTTAAAGCATATTTTCTGAAAAAATATACAATAGCTTATTCAGTTAAGCAACTCCCTTCTTGGCATATTTATAATTATTATAAGCAATGCTGCAGATCTATGACTATTTGCTGAGAATACATTCAAAGAAGTAGAATCATAGGGTCAGAGAATATGAACATTTTGTTATATTATGCTAAATTGCCTTTTCAAATAATTATACTCATTTACAAACCCATAAGCAGCACATGAGAACATCAATTTCGATTCATCTTAGCAAGCACTGAGTATTATCACATTTGTAAAGTGTTGTTAGCTATGAATGAATGAAGGAATGAATGAAAAGAGCTTTTTGGAGAGTATTGTTATCTCCTAGAGATGCCGCCATTGCACTCCCAGTCTCCAGTGCCAGTTCCCCTGGCTGTGTGAATGGATGTGTCCCGGGCTCTGGGAGCATTGAAGCAAGAGGGCTCACTTCCAGACTATGTCAGTGTGGCTTCAGACTTCAGCCAAGTCTGTGAAGTGACCGTGCAGCCAAAGTAATCACCGTTCCTTGGGCCAGGCTACCGTGCTCCTCCCTGGCTGCTTGGATCAATACTGTACTTACTGCAGATTAGCTAAATGAGCCAGCGCAGCTGGGAATGAGCTTCCAGAGACAATTACTAGGGCAAATGCAGCCATATTTTAGTGGACACCACATGCGTGAGCCTCTTTGCAAATATCAATATATATTTGCTTGCTTGACAAAAATAGATCAGACCTAAGTCAGGAGATTAATCCAAATGATTGGACTGTAAATGATCCTTGTTGTGCAAAGTGTGTTGAAACCTTGACCTTTTCCATGGTTGCTATTGTTCAGATTGTGCTGGAAATAACCCAAAGCAGACTGTGGCTGGTGTGTGCTATTGTCTGCAAGTTTACTGTGGGTAGAAATAGTAATGATGCTGTTGATGGCAACCACTCATAGTCACACAGCATTAGCTTGTTTGGGCTTCATCACAACCCTGCAATGCTCAATAATGGCTTATTTAATAAATTAACTCCTTCGTTTAGCAAATAATTATGGAGTAGCCTTTATGTACTTAATATTGCCCTAGGTGCTGGGGAAACAGTAGTCTTTTTCAGTGAATTTACAACTCAGTGGGGTAAAACTGACAATAAACAAGGAAAAATGCAAATGGGTAAGTAATGTCATACTGAGGCCAGGGCTACAAGGGCCACAGGAAAGCCTCAAAGGACCTTATGCAGGAGAAGGAAAGGATCCAATTTACATTTTTAAAAGATCCCTCTAGATCCTGGGGAAAGAATGGGAGATATTTTATGTTCATTTGATAGCTGGCTCCAGAAGAGTGACAAATGTAAGCAGATGGGCTGGCAAGGTGGGGGCTTGGGAGGTCCTCTGCAGAACTTTCTTTGTCGCCACAGCTGGCCAAAGTGGTGGACTTTGCTCTGTATTTTATCTGAGTTTATAACTCATCTTACAGTTGCTCTTTCTCTTCGCCCCTGGCTTGATTTTTGGCCAGTAAGGTGGAAAGGCAAAGGCTAGAGAGGAGCAAGAACTGGAAAATTTTTGTTTATCATCCTGGGAAAGAAGTGGATTCTGACCTGGAGCCTCTAGTGCATTCATTTTCACGCCAAAGAAAAGCAAGGATCCTTCCTTGCTGTACCATGGGACATGGTGAAGTGTGCTCCACTCACGGGAGCTGCCTTTCCCTCATATGACTGGTGTTGGCCTAGACTCAAGGCTAGGTAGGACAGTTGCCCTGAAGTTTTACTGTACTTGTTTTTCAGTTGTTTGTTTGTTTTTAGTACTGGGAATGTAGTCCAGGGCCTTCACACTGAGAGACAGTACATCCTCAGTTTTTAATTTAATTTGATTTTTATTTTGAGACCTGGTTTTTCTAAGTGGCCCAGGATGGGTTTTAACTTGCAGTCCTCCTGCTTCAGCCTCTCAGAGTGCTGGGATTACAAATGCTCTGCCAAGCCTGGCTTGTATCTTGGTTTTTGAGATTATTCTGTAATATAATTTGGTTTTCAAATCATGCAGGTTTGAGGCTTGATCCCAGGTTGGTGCTTTTGGGAGTTGGAACCTCAGGAGGTAGAGTCTGCTGAGAGGTTTTTAAGAACTTCCAAACTAGTAGAGGGAAGGAACTACAAAAAACATAACCCAACAGGTGGTTAGATGACATCCAACACAGCAAGTGAAAGAGCAAGAAAAGAAGACAGGAGAGGAGAGACAAAGCAGGCAAATGTTAGCCATAAGCAGCTGAACATTCTCATTTGCCCACACAAAAGCTGGGGCAAACTCTCAGAGCAAGATGGCTGAGCAGGCCAGGCCAGGCCACACCAATACCTGCGTGTGCCTGTCAACACCTTATACATGTGCCTCCTCTCACTTTCAGTCTCCTCAGGAGCAGACATCTTTGTCTATCCCCAGAACAGGGAGATCCAGTTGCTGAAGAAGAATGGAGGGTATGTTGCTGCTGTCCACCACAAGCTTTGCCCCTCCTTTGGGCTATTGTTGTTTTCTAAAAGAAGTGAATTCTGATCCTACTCGAAAGGTAACCAAATGCAACAGAGGACTCAGGAGTTGAGAGGGATTTTTTTGGGGGGCTGGCTCAGGCTGCCTTAAGGGTGGGTCTAGAAAGGCACAGGGAGCTGGGGATTGAACTGCCGTCCCCTGCACCTGACTGGGTTTGCTCCAGCAGGTGCTTAAACAACTGAGCTAACCCACATTGTTCCACCTCCTCTGTTTTCTGTCTTCTCTTTCAGTTTTCTACCTTTTTTCTGCTTTGGCTTTCAATTCACCCCTGTCCTTCACCAGTATGAAAACCAGAAAGGGTCTCATGTGAGTAGGACTTGCACTGGGCATGGGACCAATGGATGGAGCTCTTAGTTCTGGAGGATGAGTCTCCTGCACATGGCTTCTCTTACCAATTTCCCTCTCCATCCTTGCCCTTCCCCTCCTTGATCTCCTTGTCTTCCTCCTTTTGGCTTTGCCTGGCAGATTGGCTTGGCATAAAGCAGTTCCCTGAAAGATACTGAAGTTCTTCTGAGGAGTGAAAGAAACTCAAGAATTTCTACTGTATTCTTCCTGGCCAGGAACCAAGTGGCCTTTATTTCACCACTCACAGGATTCCTGAGGACAGGGCATCTGCAGAGATGGCTGGAGCCCCACACTGAGACATCTGGCAGAATCCCCCCAGAGGAGGCAGGAAAAGGGCTGTGCAGTGTGCTCTCTGGTTAGAAAGCTCCAGCGTCTGTTCGTTGCCCGACCTTTGCTAAGTACACCAACTAATGGAGCGAGAGACATGAAAGATCTTCACGGGCCATGTGGAAATGTAATTCAAACCCAGCCTGAGGAGGTTACAGGGAGTTAGATTAATTTTCACCCTGCTTCTTCCTTACAATGTTAACCTTTGCCTTACAAAAGTGTTCTTTAAAAAGAGATAAGTCTGTGTTTATTTGGCATTTGAAGGAGTTTTAATCCTAGCAACCCTGCTGGAAATGTCCCCATTTCCTTGGGATTCAGCTCAGGAAACCATGTATTGATTCTTTACAACAGAAATAATTGTTCTAGTTTGAAATCTATCAAGTATTGGAAATTCAAATTAAGCCATTTGTGAAGTTGTGTCTAATGAGGGTTATCAACTGAGAGAGTCATTTGTTAGCAGCTTCTGATGGCCTCCTTATCTCCCTCTGTGTTTCCTAAGCAGGCCAGCATCTCTATGTGCCACAGGTATAGTCGGATGGGTGCATTCCTTTGTCTGGGCACTCTGCCACCCACCCTATCCCCAGTTCTCTTTCTCTCCCAATCTTTCCGTGTCTCTCTTTTATTTCTATTCTCTTTCTCTCTCTCTCTCTCTCTCTCTCTCTCTCTCTCTCTCTCT
>NDGN011558018.1:10057-20305 GCA_002564285.1 Tympanoctomys barrerae | reverse complement strand
CACAATGTAAGGAAAGAGAAATAAGGACAAGATTGGTAGAACAACAGGCCAGCAGAGTTTTGCAGGATGCCAATGAGAGGATGCTGCAAAGGAGAAAAGGAAAGACGTTCAAAGTGCTGTCCCAGTTTTCTCACATGGCGTAACAGCCCTTCAGAAATGTGCCTATGTCCACTTCACTCAGCCTCCCTCAACTGGTACCTCCTTGCAAAGGCCTTCTTGGTTATACACCTCCCGGCAGGCTTCCTGTTCTCTTTCCCACGGCAGTGGCCTGTGCATGCTGAGCTCTAATTATGATCAGAGGCACAGTTGTGGTCGATTTAGCATCTTCTCTCCTAATAGCTACTGGCTTCTTCAAGGAGGCATTATCTCACACATTCCAAATACATGGTGAAAGAGTAGAAAGCAGCTCAAAAATGTTTCTCAGTTGATTGAAGGAAACTAGAGACTATGTGGCTATGGAGTAGATTGTGAAAGTACGAGGTGCAGATTTGGGGGTGGTGAATATTGCCTTAGATTATCCAAACTTAGATGCTGTCCTGGTTATGGGAAGACATCCTGCACACAGCTGACAGTTTGGGCAGGAATGTGAAGTAGGACTCAGAGACTGAGGAGCTATCTGCTGCACTCACCAAAATGCAAATCATCACCTAAAGAAGGAGAAACCAAGGGTGCCAAAGACTGACACGGAGGAAGCACAGAACTTCCACGGTAAAGCTAGCAGGCTGCCCATCAGTCATACACAGCAGTCAACACACTGGCATAGAGGGTAACACTTCCACCCCTTGCTGGAGCCCATGAAACTTATGCCCAAGTGGAGCGGACTGCTCAGCCTATGAAAAGGAAGGCGCTGAGATGAGGGACAGCAGAACTAGGAGAAAGAGGAAAGAATGCTCAGAACTGCTGCTATTCATTCTTTTGACTCAGTTTAGAGAACATACAATAACGCCGATGAAACCTTTAAAATCCTGAAAATTACATTCACACATATACATATATATGTATATATGTATATACATATATGTATATATGTATATATGTATATGTATGTATCACACATATACATATATATCTCTGGATATATGTACATGACTCAGATTAAATATATCATGTAACTTGAGCTAGCAGAGTAATTAAAATAGTTCCTTCCAATGGAAATACATTTTTTTCCTCCAGAAAGGTAAATGAAATGCTTTCTAAATATTTTAGCTAAATTTTTATAAATCATATAAGCCCTTATTATACCTGGGATCAGAGGAAACCTTGTCGATGTGAAATAATCATGCTATCATGATGGCAACGTGACACTTACGAGGAATCATTACACATACTTAGTTTAAATATTATGATCTACCCAGCTATTTTTTCTCCAAGTAGCTACTAAGTAAAGCAAAAAATGAAACTACTTCTAGTAGTATTCCTACTTTTATTATTGTAAAGAATCTGCCTGTCTTGCTGGAAAGTCACCTTGTTTATAAAGCATAGTCTGAATGACCAATGAAGCAATTCTGCTATGATCCTTTTTAAAAGCATATTGGTCCAAAGACAGTATTGATACAAAGCTCCTGAATATACAGACCTCATTGTTAGGGAGAATTAAGTTAAGGGAGTCATTATGGCTTTGTAAGCTTTCTCATACTTCCACGGTTATTCTCACATGTAAGTTATCTGGCTTTTGTGTTTTGATTAAAGTAGTTAATTCACAGAAATCTGTTGAGGGGTTTTCAACATTCGATCAATAAACACGCTGGCATCAAGCCAGGGGCTAGGATGCTCTGAGACACTCAAATGTCAATATGCTGAAATTGATAAAAGTAAATAACACTTGGTCTTTTGATTATGAATAGTAATAGTTATTGTTGAAGTTCAATGATGCCAAAATATTTAGAGCTACATGGGCAATCCATGTCAAAGAAGGCACATGAACATTGAGATAAATAATGACAAGATCAGTATACACTAGAAGAAATCCCACATGGCTAACTATACAGCTTATCTGCAGAAAACTTTTATAAACCAAGTTACCTATTTACAACTAGACTGAATAATTTTAAGTTACGTCTATTTCCTGCATGTGGGATGTGTCCATAATAGACGAAAGGCTGATCATTTTACTAGGAGCCTAAGTAAAATGTGAGAAGCAAATCAACTTTTTGGAGCAAAATTATGAATTAGCTAGGGATTATCCACCATTAGAAATGATATGTGCATTTGAAGTTCAGATGATTAACCCTGGTTCTAGTTTGTAATTTTCGTAGTCTTTAAAAAAGCAATTCTGTTGCTTGATTCTGTATTTTTTGGTGTTTTGAGACAGGATCTCACTATTCATTCCAGCAGGCCTGGAACACACTATATATCCCAGAATAGCCTCAAACTCCCAGCAGTCCTCCTGCTCAGACTCTCAAGTTCTGGGATTGCTGTATGTGCTACCATGCCTGGTGGCTGTGTGATGTATTTAGATGGATTCTTGCAGTGCAAAAGTCTGAGATTGTCTGGTACAACTCAGAGATAATGTCAACGCGGCAGGGCTTCGAGCCTAAAAAGAGAGAAGTAAAAGATATTCATGGCTTTGTGGTAGAGTGAAACACTTGCTGCCTCATTGGACAAAGAGAGGTCTGAACCCTGGCTCTCCATACCACACTCAGTGTCAGACACTCACTATTACCATTTCCTCTACAAAATACAATCAAATAAGGACTCACAAAATACCAGAATAAATCCATCATCCACAGACAAAGAACCTGGATGATTCCAAAACAACAGCTGAGTGCCCATGCTCCTGGAATGCTGCGACACACAGACAGCCCAAGGAAGAACCTGGACAGAGTGTCCACCTCAGAGCGGAGAGCATGGACTTCACAGTTAGAAATCAAAATTGGGATCCAGACTCTCAAGATTAACACTAGTACCACTGTGCACAAATTACTTACTTGGGCTTCTCTCATTGTCATATGGAAACAATACCAAGTCTATACCAGTGTCACGAGAGGTAAATGGTATATTTTGCAAAGCTGTAGCAGAAGGCCTGCCATAAAACTGTGATGGCGCCATGAGAATTGGGGATGGATAAAGCCTTGGGTACTGAACAACAGTAAGCACAAGGCAATATGGCATTGAAAAGAACTGAACTGTATCTTATCCTATTGGTAACTGCTAATGATGTAGAATTAGGAGTTACATCTTTCAGGGAAAAAAAAAAACCACATGTATTTGGTTAGCTTGTGGTAGTGATATACAAAAAATATAAAGATGATTGCAAAACATCTTGTTCTTCTTAAAAAATCTACATATCATGCCAATAATACACAGTTGCTGTTGTTTCATTTGTTGATACAAAGCTGAACTTTAAAGGAACTTTTCTATGTACTGAGATAAACTCAATAAAAATGAAATCCTTTGGATTAAGGTAACATCCCTGAAAGATCTCTGCCTCTGGTAAAGGCATTTGCAGTAATGAACACAAGAAGAATAGAGGGCTCTATTGTTGCTTTAAATTGAACATTTGACAGAACACAAAGAAATGGCTCTTAGTTAAACGACCAATATTTTCTTGATTTTCTCCCAGCCCTTCAATGCCAGAGAAAGGTCCATTAGAAGTATGACTTTTCTTAGGAAATAACACTGCATTATAAATGGTGCCAGTTCCTGACCACTGACCCATTCTTCAAACCCTGCTGGCTTCAGTATTTACTCAAGAGAACTGCACTCTTACAAATCACTCGCACTTCCAGTGGCCTATCTGCAGTCCCACCGTCCTCCACACTATTCGACCTGCCTGACTTCTTTCTGGTGGAAAGCCCTTTCTGGTGACTTCTCTTCCTAACACTCTGAACACACTCTATGAAGTTCTGTGACAGCATCATACTTCTGTTTCCTGAAAGGAGCTACTCCCTGAGGTTCTGACTTCATTTTCTGCTTGCTTTGTAGATGCCCTTGGTGAACACATCCACTGCCATAGCTACTGACCATGCTGCTAAAAACTCTCAATTCCTATGATGCCAGCTCCAGTTTCTGTGCTGATCCCCAGACCTGGTTCTCAGGGTCCATCGAGATGGCTCATCTATCCCAGGCGACCCCCCTCATCATATAAGCATAGCATACAACATGCCTGCCTATCTTCAGCATTCCCTCAAATGCATATTAGCTGTTGGTTTCTTGATTTGGAAGATCTTCCTGTTGCCAACTTTAACTGTTACCTCAAAGACATAAATTAGACTTCCTTCTTCAACTCACCACCTTCTATCTAATTAGTCACTAGTTCTTCCTTGCGTGAGTCCCTCCGCTGTTTTTCATTCTTGCTGCCTTTGGTTCTGATTTCCTCTGTCATGTATGAGCACAGTAACCTTTATATCAGACTGTCCAGTTCCAATCTTGTTTTTTTTTTCCAATTAGCACACACACTGGTACCAGGTTAACTTTCTAAAGTTTTCCATCGATCAGGTCATTATTATGATTAACACACTGCCGTAGTTCTTCACTTCTTACTAACATAAATACTAGATGCACAGCATGGCTCCATGATCCATCAATTTTATGCCCACCTATCTCCCTTCTTCATCCTTCTCTTTCACTGTTCTCCTACTTGTACCCCATACAAGCTTGGCACAACTTCTTCTGGGTGACTTCATTATTCACAAAAGCTTGAGAGCTACTGCCCTCAGCTGCAACCAAACTGAAGTAGTCACGATTACAGTCACGATTACTTTCTGGTCATTTTGTATTCATGCTTTCATTTTGTTCTTCACTGCTCTTCATCACTATCTCCAAATTCTAACCATCTATCAATGTATTGCAACATTTTATATAAAGCTGTTTGAAGACAACTCCCCCACACTCATCTATGTCTTTCTCATTAATCTAGGTATTTATAAGCCATGTCTTCCTAAATGACCATAAGTCTCCCAAAGCAAAAGTCATGTTTAATTGTTTTATTCCTGAAATAAGAATTTTAAGCATAGCAGTAAGTCAACCTATTCTTTTCATTAAAAAAGTGATTAAAATGACATTCTCTTAGATGACATAAACTTAGAAGCTACAAAATGTGCCTGGCAATATATTATCATGAAATATACTTCACAATATAAAGATTTAATCCTTAATGGTTTTAGAAATATATTTTTAAAAATCTATTTGTTCTACACAGTCAAAACATGTATCCATAAAAGATTTTACTTCTTTATCTAAATGTACCACCTATGTAGCAAACTGTATTTTTTAAAGATGTCCTATATGCTATCTGATAATCTCTTAATCCACACAACTACGTATGTCGAGTTTGCTTCTTAGTTTCATGTCTTCCCTTTGTCTTTTGTATACATATCACCTTTCTCTAAATCATCTTTGGCCGTTATTCACTATTTTTAAGTGTTTGTGGAAGGAGGAAATTTCACATTAGTTCAGTCTATCATATTGATGGAAACTGCATTTTCTTTACTGTTGTTGCTATATCATTTTTGCAATCAAATTTTAGAATTTGTAGTTATTAGAATGTGCTATATTAAATATAAGATCTCAGTTTCAAATCTATGGGTTTTTAAATTGAACAGCTACAGTAGACTTTATGAACTGCAAGTTTGTTTAAGTTAAGGAAAATAAGTCTCAAATCTTGCCAATTACTTAGGATTTGTTATTTTATATTTTGGAAAAGCTAGGATATACCGATCTCTTTTGAGGAGAAAATACAATTGAGAGCACTCTCAACCAGTCTGAAAACAGGTAGAAGTAGGAAATCAAAGTATCGCTTATTCTCAGGAAAGCAATTCCACTAAGGTACTGTAGAAAGAAAAGCAGATGCTCCTAAGGTAAGTGACAGTGTGACTGCTAACTAGAAAAGCATTAGTGATCACTTTTTTAGTTGCTAAGAATCTTTAACAGATTAACAACATGGTAAAGAGGAACCAGAACAGTTTAAATATAACACCAAGAGCAGTAAGTTTCAAAATGTAGTCCAAGACATCTGCCCATAAACCTCCTGGGGTACTTATTTAAGTCTCTACCATAAATCTCTACTAGTTATGCTTGTCCACATTCAAGGTTGAGACCAGCTGGCGAGGGTTGTAAAATCCATAGATTTTTTTTTTTTTTTTTTTAAAGAAGAAAATACATATCAGGTCGCAAAAGGGATTAAAGTTCCATTTGAGGCAAGGAGGAATGAAAACCAAGATACTTTACAAAAACTATAGGAGATGTACAGAACTGTATACCTCTAAAGAAAAGGAGCAATATGTGTTTAAAATGCAAAACGACCTCTCAGCTATAAGAATATACGACATAGGGCTCTCGGTTCCACCTCACTCACTCCAGGCTGTGGCACTATCATCTTTCCCCAGGACTGCCATGCAGTTCCTAGTATTGGTTTCAGATTAGGACTTAGTGGATCAATTTTCTAGGCTCTCCACATTTGAAATACTCCATCTGGACACTTTCTCTGTACCCTGTGCCCGTTCTCTTTGCGTCACTTATTTCTAGTTGATGTACTATGATACAGGCAGAGAGAGCAGTCCTTATCTGAGATGCCTGGGGCCAGAAATGTTTCAGATTCTTTCTAGGTTTTGAAATATTTACAGACACATAAGGAGATCTTGGGGATTGGAGCTGTCTAAACATAAAATTTATGTATGTTTCATATGCATTTATATATCCAGACTTAAGTTAATTTCATACACTAATTTTTAATAAGTTGGAACATGAAAAAATTTCATGGTGTTGAATTTTCTACTTAAGGCTTCATGTCAGAGCTCTAAGTTTTGGGCTTTGGAGCTTTTCAGAGTTCAGATTTCAAGTCCAGGGCTGTTCATCCTTAGAGGCTTATTCATTTGATATCTATCTATATTCACTCGTTAGGTTGTAAAACCGAGAGCAGGGTTATGCTTTTTCACTGCTCTATTTCCAATGCCTAGATCACTGCTTGGCATGAGCAGCTGCTCAATAAATATTGAATAAATAAATGAGAACATGAAGGAAAGACCTCTCTTCTTGCTGGCTTATTAGAGGGAATGACGAATTCATAGAGAGCAGAGGAAAACAACATCCAGAGGGACCAGAAAGGAAGAGGCCTCATGGGTACAGGGGAATTGAAACCAGACTCAAAGATCTGATGTGGGAAAGACTTTATAGCAAAAGGGAAAGACAAGCAGCACTCTTACGGTAAAACCAGTTTCCTGCAGCAGAGGGTCGAGATTCCTGTCCAGTTTTTCTGGGGCAACAGCAGTAGCTGAAACCAGGGCGACCCTACAGGCCTCGGAGTCTAGAGGTCATGAGGTGGCAACATGGCCTGGGTGACCGCCTATGGGGATCTACCTTGATGAAGACCTGCTTCCTACCTGAAATAACGTGTCCCCAATGCCACAGGTGCCCTTACTACTGTTTTTTTATGGAAAATCCGGGAAGAACAATGAAGTCACGAAAATACAACAAAGCCCTGATAAACTTATGAAATGCTACGATATAAAAGGACTAAGTTTCTTTTTCCAAGTAAGATTTTTACTTTTGTAAAATAGAAAAGATCGCATACAAGCAAATAGCTAGATGAAAAAAGCAGAATTTCTTTTCCTAGAGGGAAACAAATAATCTTGGATTCCCGTCTTATGGAAAACAGGAGGCAGAGTGATTGCATTGCACACCACATGCAACTGCTGGAGACCTAAGCAAAATCAGGCACTACAAAGAACAACAGTGATTCAGAAAAAACACCACAGCAGTGAAGAGTCCAGTAAGTTTCACCTGAAAATTAAGGGGGAAGAAATTACGTCCTGTATTTAGGCCCTTAATCACCTCTGAGTCAGAGTATAACTGCTGGCCTGGAAGAACACCTGGATCTCTTGGTTATTACTAAGAGTCTGGAAGACAGGTAGGAGAACTGGACCTGTCACTGACAGGAGGAGAAAGAGAGGAGAGTACATGTGAGATGTCAGTGGTTCTCCAAAAAGTTAAACATGAAATTATTGTATGACCTACTGATTCCACTCTTAGGTAGATACTCAAAAGAATTTTTATAAATGACTTACATTCTTCAACATGTATGTTTACAGCAGCACTATTTTCAGTTGCTGAAAGTGAAAACAACGCACAGTGTTTATCAATGGATAAATTTACAACTAAAATGTGATGATATTTGCATGCAATGAAATATTATTCATCTATAAAAAGAAATGAAGGATCATGCTAAGAAGCTGGATACAAAAATCAAATATTAAAAAAAAAAAACACCCTGCCTGGGAGGTGGCTCAGTGGAATAAGTGCTTCCTGGCAAGCACAATGGCCTGAGTTCAATCCCCAGTTCCGCAAAAAAAAAAAAAAAAAAAAAAAAAAGTCAAATATTACACGACTCCTCTTATATGAAATGTCTGGAATATATAAACCCATGGAGATAGGAGGCAGATGAGCTGTTTTCCAACAGCTGGTAGAACAGGAGAATGCCAAATAATTGCTTATGAAGTATAGTGTTTCGTTTTGGTGTGGTGAAGATGTTTTGGAATTAGATAAAGTGGGTGCCTGCACAGTATTGCAACTTATTAAAGGGTGCAGCATTGCTTGCTTTACAGCACTTCACTTTATTATATGAATTAATAACATAAATGTAGTCTGAAAGACTAAAACATAATTTTGTACACAAGCATTTTAAACATTAGGAAAGAGCAAAAGCAGGAAGAGGAGAGGAAGAAGGCAGGTATCTGTGATGAAAAGGAAAATGTTTGCACAGGGAGTCTGAACCTGAAAGCCTCAGCATAATACAGGGTACATCACGCAGTCAAGCCGGGACAGAGATGCGGAGCCCATAGTGAGGGCAGGAAGACACAGGCAGCTCTGTCAGACAGACCATTAAGAAATGTAGCTTCCAATTAAGGATGCAAAACAGAGAGATAAAAGATGGACAAGCTGTTCCACAGGGATACACATGACAGCAAGTACAAAGGTTAATAAGGTGAGGTCCTTGTTTTGGAAGGTTAATGCTCTGTACAGCTCGGACTTCCTGACAAAGGCCTTGTGCCACAACAGAGGTACACCAAAGAGTCAGAATCACTCAGGAGAAGGAGAAACTGCTTTTCAAAAGTGGAAACAGCAAAAGCTTTCCGAATGTTTGTATGGTCCCTTACTCATCAGAACTGGGACTGTGGAGAAAGAGTACAAAGCGCGCAGGCCTGACACATCACGTACATAGAGGGCTGCTACATGCTGCCAAGGGAACTATGCCCAGACCCATACTCAGTGCCAGCTACAGAGTTGGGCTTTACCCATGGCCTCTTGGACAGCCCTCAAGATGCCTAAGCAGTGAACCATGAGCACATAAAGTTAATCTGGCAGGGATGTGTAAGCTTGACCAGAAGAATAAATGACTACAGGCAGAGACAGCAGCTAGAAGTTGGCTCTCATAGTCCAAGCAAGGAGGAGTACATATTCTATACTAGATAACAATCACAGGGTAAGGGAAACATGGCAGAGAAAACAGATGACTAGTGGGTTGGTAGTAGACAAAGGCAACACTCCAAACCTTTGCTCTAGGGAGACTGGGAAGATGACTGTGTCATTAGCTAGCAGAGGGAGTACTATAAATAATTAGGTAGAAGGTATACATGGCACAGACATGAGTCCCATTTGACATGCATTATGTTTGAACTTCTGCAGTGTCCACGTGCAGATGCCCACTAGATAGCAATATAGCCAGAGGAAGGAGGTTGGAAGTCTCGGAGACCACCATTAAGCAGCGAGGGCTGAAATTCGATTGAAGTTTGCTGTGCACATGGTTTGCAAGCACTTAGGGAAATGAAATCAACCGGAAGCGAGCATGCATTCGCTGCCAACTAGTTATGCCAAATTAACCTCAATTCCTTTGTGACGAGAGATCCAGACTATAAATCAGGCAAGTGTTTTAGATGTGGTATATCCCTATTTCAGCTAAAGATCTGACAAGCATTTCAAGGTATCCTTTGCCTAAAAGGGAAACCTGTTGGGCATGAAAACAAATACAGATTCAACTGACTGCACAATCAAACCTCAGGCATGTTAAATACTGACTTCACTGAATGGTTGAAAGGAACTGCTTATAGAGTTACAAAGTGCTTTGCTGGTGTAAACAGCTGTTCTGTGGTTTGGAATTTTAAGTCAAACTGACCACAGAAGTTTTAAAAATGTATATGAAAACAATGGATTTATAGATATTATTTACATGAAAAATTGCAAAATAAGGCATGTTGTCTTTGTACAATGCAAGATTTCCTTTGTGACAATTTGGGCTTTTTTTTTTTTTTTTTT
>NDGN011558018.1:0-10007 GCA_002564285.1 Tympanoctomys barrerae | reverse complement strand
ACATCTTTAACTCTGTTAATAAAATACCTAGGTCAAATGGAAATTCTATTTTTAGGGTTTTTTAAAAAATCTCCTTAATGATTTCCATATCAGTTATATTAGTTTACATTTCTACCAACAGTGTAGAAGGGTTTCTTTTTCTCCTTCGACTTGCCAGCATATGTTATTATTTGATCTCTTTCTCTTTTTTCCTCCTTCATCATTCGAGAGAAAGTCTCACTTTCTAGTGCAGGCTGGCCTTAAACTTACTTTTGTAGACAGTTTGGCCAGGGAACGTGAGGCCATCCTCCTGCCTCAGCCTCCAGAGTGCTGGGTTTGTAGGCATGCACCACTAGCCCAACATTATTTGATTTCTTTTTTGTGGTTTGTTTTTTTTTTTTGCGGAACCGGGGATTGAACTCAGGCCCTTGTACTTGCCAGGAAAGTGCTTATTCCACTGAGCCATCTCCCTGGTCCCAAATTTGGGAGTTTTAAATGGTATGCTAAAAAATAAAAAACACCATAGTTGTTTGTACATGTCGCTATACACTAATCTTTGCCAAAACATTTATTTATTTAAATATTTTATTTATTTCTTTATTTAGGTACAGGGTCTCACTACACAGCTCAGACTCATAGTGATCCTCCTGTCTCAGCTTCCCCAGCCCTGGGGATTACAGGCATGCACTACCATGCCCAGTTTTGGCAGCCAGCATGATGAGTCCAGGGTTCCAGGCTAGCTAGCATGGCATGCAGTACTGGTGATTGAACCTGGATCCTTGTGTTTGCCAGGCAGGTACTTAGACCACTGAGATATCTCCCCAGGCTCACCAAAGTATTTATTATGAAAATTTTCTTGCAGTGTTTTAAAGGATTAGCAATTTTTGTTGGAAAATTGTACCATTAAAATTCTGTTGGGGAGGCATCAAGGCCTGTGAAATAAATACAGTGGAAGATGTCAGAGACTGAGTTTCAACTCAAACTTTTTACCATAATCACAAACTCTGAATTACCAGGGTGAACCCACATGCAATTGTAAAATACACTGAAAATAACATGTTATAAAAGTAGGTAACAAAGATAAAAATTTTCTCCAACAAAAATCAATCATCTAAAACTGCTACCTAATAGAATAAATTTGTTTAGTCATTATCCAAATATTAAAGATGTCTCAACATAAAACATAATTTAATATCATCTCTTACTAATAATATTGATAAGACAGTTGCCTCTGAATATGAGTCCTACTATTTCATTGTGACTCAACTTTTAGAATTCAGAACTGTTAAAAAGATGGATGGATGGATGGATGGATGGATGGATGGATGGATGGATGGATGGAGAGACAGATGGAGAGATGGACGGATGGATGGAGGGTTGGAGGGAGTGAGGGAGGGATGGATGGAGAGGTGGGTGGATGGGTGGATGGATGGATGGATGGATGGATGGATGGATGGATTGATGGATGGATGGATGGATGGAGAGATGGAGGTGGATGGATGGATGGATTGATGGATAAGTGGATGGATAGAGAGGTGGATGGATGGATAGATGGATGAATGGAGAGAGGGATGGATGGATAGATCCATCCATCCATAGAAGTCCTTTCCTTAGTTTAAATTCAACTACAAGAGAAGTATTTGTAGTTTTTTTTTGGCATAGACTGATATGCAAGCCACATGCTTTCCTCCTTCTGGTATAATTAAAATAATCCTGATTTCTTCCTGGTGACAAGTGGCATTTCTTTTATTACCAGAGAAGGTCAATGAGATGAAAATGGAAAGTGAATCTTTGGGGGCTCAAATATACACCCTTCCTTACTCATTGCTGGTTTCCTTTCATTCTTTCTAGAATTCAAAGATCATGGCTGCACTTAAGTGGCGAGGGAAAATATCACACAAACTTCAGGACCGTAAGTCATGTTTAAGCATAGCACAGCCACAGGACTCGAGGCGCTCTAGACATATTCAGAAGAGAAGATAATGGAAAACAGATTTTCTGTTATATACAGCTAAATTTGCCCATGGTCAGAATCTACTGTAGATCCAGTATTGCCCTGCTCATTTCTCCACTATGTAATTGTAGTCATAGGACACTGTTTAATGCAGAATTCTAAGGCTTTCAATCCATTCAAAAAATGTTCACAAATACCAAAGCCCAGAAAGATACACTGACATATTCTGGGATTGTCCATGACCTTGTGTCTACTTGAGACACTTTGAAAAATATTTTGAATTCCTAATTTTTCAGTAATGCTAATGACATGCTACTTGTTTTTATAGATTTCCAATGAAGAGTGAGGTGCTTTGACAGCTGTCAGCAAAGCATCAGATAGACTGTGGCAGTGAAAGGTGAGGTGATTTAAACTAAGCCCTGACTGTCAGTGCCCTTAATCTGGACTGCTATCAAGCTGCCTAAAGTCAGCATCCACTGAGGGGTGATTCCTGTACCCCATAATTCCTTCACTTGCTACTGTTTTTCCTTCCCTCAGTTCTCCAAGCTTCTCTCACTAGTGATCAGAGATGGCCCCAGTTTGGGAAATAATCCTGCTCTGGACTTTGTGCTAATCTTAACCAAATAGCAGAGTATCCATCCTTTCTAAGATTCCATTTAACAGTGTCCTGCATTTTGTTTTGCTGTTTTGTTTGGGTACTGAGAATTGAACTCACAGCTTCATGCTTGCCAGGCAGGTATGGTGCCACTGAACTATAACCCAGCCCAAAGTACCCAGAATATTAAATTTCATGTGAAGATGCAACACATGTTACACAAAGAAAGATTCCTGGCTTGCTTCCTGAGGTAGAAGGACTCCTGAGAAGGTTCCAGAATCTCTATGGGTGCAAATTCTTCCCCCTTGGGTACACGTGGAACCTGGGATATGACTCTAACAGTGTGGAAATGATGATGGGAGAAGTCTCCTCTTATTACACTTTCCTACATGATATCCTATTGTTTTAGCTGACTAAGGTGTGAGGAATGCTAATCCTGGCCTCAACAAGGACAAGAGCCATGCAGTAAACTCCCTAGAAAAGAGTCACATGATTGGAAAAAAGGACAACCTCTGGGCCCTGATGGTGTCCTCCAGTTGATGAGAAGCCTGCATCCTTAGTTATTTAGCCACAAAGAAAATGAGCTCTTCCAACAACTTGGATAAGTGCGGCCAAACTTCCAGACAACACAGCCCACGCGATGCTCTGATTACAGCTTGCTGGACCTTCAGCAGAGGTAAGCCATCATTCGCAGCCATCATTCTTGACCTATAGCACTGTGACCTAATGAATACGGTTGGTTCTCATCCTCTATATTTATGGTGATCTCCATGTTTCCTAGACTGCCAACACATTCCTCCCCTTTCCCACATAACCTGGAGCCCACTGCCCCATCGTTGGTTTCTCACTGCTCTTCTGAATCTTAAGAGGTTCAGGCTGGCACATGGAGACTGATCAGGAGGTTTTTCTCTGTGTAAGAGTTGAGCATTGCAGTCTCATCCCCAACACTAAGAGAGCTTTAGGGATCCTAGTGGTGAGGTGTGGATGGAGACAGAGAGGTTGCTTAGAAGGAAAAGGTATCCTAAACATACGCCAGCCTGTACTTCCACAAATCTTTTGCCAACATCCTGGCATCTTCAAAGCCTTGCTCTCTTATCCACACTTCAAAACATAACTAAAATCTGTCAAAAGCTTCCTGGTTGTAACAAATGAAACCAAATTCTGCATTAAATGCTTGCTTTACTATGACAGCTATTACTATTCCTATGGATTATTAAAATACATATAATTCCTATATGTTAAATTCTAAGGAAACTGGAATGCAGTGCATCGGTAATGTATTTATATATCCACTATATAAACATTGCAATGTAACTTCCATTTGCTTCTTAAAAGCTATGTTTAACAGACATAAATTAGTTTAAAGGACTATGCTAAGTAATCAGTCTAAATGTAATGACATCGTATGTTATATTTCTCATATATGTGAAGCCATTTTGAATAGTACAGAAATGATTATTACAAAAGACAAATAGGAAAACTTAACTGACCTACTATACTGTAGTTCACAAACTTATATTGTAGTTTTTATAACCAAATTTCAGTGAAAATTGGACATTTCATATAGAATATCATATAAACTACTATACAGTAGTTTTTCTAATAGCCCATTCCTATCACTTTATTAATAATATCTACCACTTAGTATCCACTTAATTGAGAATTACTTTAAATTCTAAACTAAATCTGTCCAAATATAAAGACAAAGAAATTTCTAATTCCATTTCACAGATGAGAACCTGGGAGGCTAAAGACTCTTAAATAATTTTTACAGATTACACCATTACAGATCAAGACTTAAATTCAGATCATTATAACACAAATTTCTTCTCCTATTGTAGTGTAGTAGCTCTAACTTTGTTTTTATATTTATACATAAAGTAAACTGGTACTAATGACTTCTAAAATTTTATTGAAAGAGTACTTGTGACTAATTTAGGATTAACAAAAATAATTTTTCCTCATATTTGGCTTTCATATATATAACCAGAGACATTTTTTGATTTAGTGATTATTTATACACAAAAAGAAAAGTGAAATACAGAATAGGTGCCACTTCCAGAAAATAACTAATGCGAATTATGTGTATTAGCACTAGGATTACACTGAAATTGTAAAGCACATCATGGTTAACTGATTTTTGAGTTTTTGTTTGTTTGTATGTTTTTTATGTATTTGGTACAGGGTCTTACTACCCAGCTTGGACTCATAGTGATCCTCTTCTTTTCAGCCTCCCCAGCGTTAGGATTACAGGTGTACACCACCACACCCCAGTCTCAGTGGCTGGCTCAGCACACCGGGGGTTGGGACCAGCGAGGCATGTGGTGCTGGGGATCGAACCCTGGTCCCTGCGCTTACCTAAGCAGGTGCTTAGTTTGCTGAGCTATCTTATTGGGCCTGGGTAACTGACTTTGTAACAATATTTGAGTTCCTCATCCAATAACACAGTATATTTTTCCATTTATTTAGGTTCACTCTAATTTCTTTTAATAATGTCTAAAAGTCCTCAAATTATAAGGATTGTATGCGTTTTCATTAAATCTATTCCTGAGTATTTCACAGAATTGCAAATGATATCATTAAAAAATTAACTGAAGACTGGGTGTGGTGGCACACGCCTGTAATCCCAGCACTTGGGAGGCTGAAAACAGGAGAATCACTGAGTCCAATCTATGTAGCGAGACCCTGTAGCCCCTATAGACCTTGTCCTAAATACAGGGAAAAAAAATTGCCAAATATCTACTGCTACAATATAGACAACTTACTTATTTTTTCCATTAATTTTGCATTCTTTTTGTTAGTATATTTCTATTTATATATAGTATTTATACATAGTTATGAGACACAGTGTGGTGCTTTGTTTTATGAACACATTAAGAAATGGCCAATGAGGATCATTAGCATATGCATAACCATAAACTTCTCTAATTTCACTATGGTGAGTGTAAGTCAAAACCCTTTCTTCTATTCTGAGCTTTTGCATTACTGTTCATTATGTTCATCTTGATGTGCCACAGCACACCAGAAGCTCTTCTTCCTCACTGTAGCATCGCACTCACTAATAGTATCTCTTCTTCTTTCTTTTGCCTATTCTCACCAGCCTCCAGTACTCACTACTGTAATCTCAACTTTCTTAGATTTTCTTATTAGTACACATGTTTGCAGTGCATATTGATTACATGCCTTGTGGGAGGCTGGTACACGTTCACAAAACATCTTAATGCTATGAAGTAAACATTTTAGATTCCACACAGCAGTGACATCATGTGGTGTTAAATTTTTGTGCCTCACTTACTCTACTTAATGTAATATCCTCCAGGTCTGATCCATAGATAACACCGCAATGAGAGCATTCCATGCTTTCTGGGACTGGATAACACTCCCACATGTATATATCCCACATATTCTTTATCCATTTTCCACAGATAAACATTTAGTTTGATTTCATATCTTGACATTGTGCAGTAAGCATAGGAGTACAAATGTCTCTTAGACATGGTCGTTTCATTTCCTTTGACTATATATATGCATAGTGAAATTCTGGAATCATCCAGTCTTTCTAGTTTGTCTGTTTGTTTATATATTTAGGACAGGGTCTGGAGGGCCTACAGGGTCTCACTACATAGATAGGACTCATAGTGATTCTCCTGTTTTCAGCCTCCCAACTGTGGGGATTACAGGCGTATGCCACCATGACCAATCTCAATGGCTGGTTCAGCACACCCAGGGGGCCGGCAAGGCATGCCAGGGATTGAACCTTGGCCACTGCACTTTAGTCTACTGAGTTACCTGGCTGGCCCTCAGTAGTTCTAGGTTTAATTTTGTGACAAGATACTATATTGGTTTTCATAAAGAATGTACTTAATTACACCTCTACAAATATTGTGTGAGTTCTCCTTCCTCCACTTCCTTGCCAGCACTTCTCTGTCTATCTGTCTCTGTCTGTCTGTCTGTCTGCCTGCCTGCCTGCCTGTCTGTCTGTGGAACTAACTATGTCTTTTGGATAATAATCTTTCTAGGAGAGGGAGATGGTATCACCTTGTGATTTGAATTTGCATTTCTCTGGTAGTTAACACCAAATATTTTTCCATATATCTGCTCAAAATTTGTATGTGTCCTTTTGAGAAATGTCTATTCAGAAA
The DNA here is from genome assembly GCA_002564285.1 of Tympanoctomys barrerae. NCBI lineage: Eukaryota > Metazoa > Chordata > Mammalia > Rodentia > Octodontidae > Tympanoctomys > Tympanoctomys barrerae. Next base: position 3,337 of record NDGN011558018.1, on the reverse strand, counting down.
TCTCAGCCTAAATGTATTTTTATTTATTTATTTATTTTTTTCTGGAACTGGGGATTGAACTTGGGCCTTTGCGTTTGCCCAGAAAGCGCTTATTCCACTGAGCCATCTCCCCACCCCCTATATGTATTTTTAAATCAGATTATTTAGTATGTTTTTGTTATTTGAGTTCTTTTCAATTCCTTATATATTCTGAAAGTGAACCCCTTGCCAGGTGACTAGCTTGTAAATACATGTTCTCATTCTGTAGGCTCTTTGCCATGTTGTTGTTTCTTTTTCTGTGCAGAAACTTTGAGTTTAGCATAATCACATTTGTTAATTTTTCATTAATCTATGAGCAGTTAGAATTATATCCAAAAACTCTCTAGCCAAGCATGGTGGCACAAGCCTGTAATTGCAGCACTAGGGGGACTGAGGAAAGAGGATCACTGTGAGTTCAAGACCAGCCTGGGCTACAAAGTAAGCTCAAGGCCAGCCTGGACTGCACAGTGAGATCCTGTCTCAAAAAGCAAAAAAAAAAAAAAAAGNAAAAAAAAAAAAAAAAAGCCAAAAATAAAAATAAAAAACAAAACCCTCACCGCCCGGGTCAATGGCACAAAGCTTTCCTCTATATCTTTTCTACTAGTTTCATAGTATTTAAGTATCTAGTCAGTTTGAGTTGACATTTCTAACTGGTGAGAGATAATAGTCTAGTCTCATTTCACTGCAAGTGGATATCCAGTTTTCCCAAAGACTTTTCTTTTGGAGAGACTGTCTTCTCTATATGGTGTGTTCTTAGCTCTTTCATCAAAAATGAAGCGGCTGTTAAAGTGGGAGTTATTCCTGGGTCTTCTGTTCTGTTCCACTGATATGTTTTATGTAAATATTATGCTATTTTAGGTACCATTGTTTTGTAATAAAGTGTGAAGTTAAGTAATGTGGTTCTTTAGTTCTGTTCTTTTTGCTCTTAATTGTTTAGGTTACTTGGAGTATCTTGTAGTTCCGTATGAATTCCAATTTTTTTCTAATTCTCTAAGAAATGAGATTAATTTGATAGCTATTGTGTTGGATCAGTTGATCGCAGTAGGTGCTATGGACATTTGAGCTTTACTAAAGTTCACATATTAGTTCTCATAAAGGTTATATACATTCCTTATTATTTTCAAAATGTACAACCTTTTTTTTGAAGGTTGGTACACTACTACATGTGTACTTTTCTCATTTCTTTTTCTTGCATTATTCTAAGATATCCAGTACCACACTGAATACATTTATGAGATCAGATATTCTTGCCTTGTTTCCTACCTCAGAGAAAGATTTACGATGCCTTGTAATTATGAAATCTTTTATGATTTAGGAAAATATGATTAAATTTAATGTTGCTATAGGTTTATAGATACTATTCATCAGAAGTTCTTTGACATGCTTAGTTCTCAGAAATTTTTATGAGTACTGAATTGTCAACTTTTTTGGTATAATTTAAATAATAATAGGTTTTGCTTCATTAATTATGTTAATGTGATAATTCAGATTGACTGTTGAAAGTTAAACACCTTTTCATTTCTGAGATAATCCCCACGTGGCAATGATGTATTGTCCTCTGTATGTATTTTATTGGATTTAATTTGCTAATATTTTGATAAGTATTTTTGTGTGAATGATTTGAAATACTTCTCTGTGGCTTTCCTTCCTCATAAAATCATTGTCTAGTTCAGGTATGAAGGAATTCTTGCCTTAGCAAATAAATCAGTAAGTGTTTTACAATTTCTACTTTATCTCTTCACACCCTCATCTCCTAAGGATAATCCTTTGTACCTAAGATTCCAAAACCTCATTGTGTAGCTCATCCATACCTTAAAATAGATCAATATACAGTTTCCTTGTAGAAAAAATATTGTAAAAGTAGTATGAAAAGCAAAAATTCAAAATATAATTAAGAACAGAATGCTGTGTCCAGAAAATAAAACATGCTTGAGGGCAGTCTTCATATGATGGACCATTGCTTATGCAGTGACTAAATTTCAAAATAAAATGTGGAATATGTTCAAAATCTTAGTGAATTATAATTACTGAAAAAGTTGTCTATCATTCTTTATGATATTTTAAACATCTTGATTAATTTTGTCAGTACACTCTATGTAGACATAATGATCACATCCATCAGGCAGAGTTTGTACCTGTGCATGATATATATATATATATATATATATTTTTTTTTTTTTCCTCTTTTTTCTTTTTCCTTCCTTCCTTTCCCCTTCCCCCACCATTTTTATACATTTTGGCCCTTATAAACCCTTTTTAGTTTCTCACACCAGAAAATCAATGTGACATTTAAACACATGTGACAATTTCTTAAACTAGCCTGATAAAAACAGCATGGTACTGGGGAAAAAGAAACAAACAAACACGCACAAAAAAAAAAAAAAAAAAAAGCAGGAGATCTGGTTATAAATGGAATAGCTTAAAAGATGCAGAAAGAACAACAAACACATTCAGCCATCTTATCTTTGACAAAGGGGCCAAACACCTTCACTGGGAAAAAGCCTCCTTAATAAATGGAAAGAAGAAAACCTAGATCTCACCGGAAATACTTCAAAGAATCAACAGCTAGGATCTCATTAAGTTTTTGCACATCAAAAGAAATTACTAACAGAGTAAAGAGACAACTCATACAGGGAGAAAAATTTTAGCCAGATATCCCTCAGAAATTTATAACAGAAAATCCTAACAAACAAAATGGGCAAAAGTTAATAGTCTAATGATTAACAGATTTTAATGTTAATAGTATTAATATCATTAATACAGTTATTAACATTCACGATATTAATGATCTTATATTTGGAACATATAAAGAAGTGAAAACAAATCAGATGCCCCAAATTTAAAGATCCAATCCCAAAATGGGCATCAAAGTTGAATATACACTTCTCAGATGAAAATATACAAATGGCAAATAAACACATGAAAAATTTCAATAACATCGGCCATCAAGTCATGTAAATTAAGATAACACTGAGAATCCATCTCACCTCAGAAAAAAATGGCTATCATCAAGAAGTTAACCAATTACAAATGCTGGAAGAGCTTTTGGGAAAAAGAAGCCTTTCTCCACTGTTGGTGAGAGGGCAGATTGGTGGAACTGTTTGGAAAAATCAATATGGAGATTCATCAAAAGACTAAGATCAGACTGGGCATGGTGGTACACGCCTGTAATCCCAGCACTTGGGAGCCTGAAAACAGGAGAATCACTACAACCCCAATCTACAGAGTGAGACCCTGTAGACCCTGTACCAAATACAGGAAGAAAGAAAGAAAGAAAGAAAGAAAGAAAGAAAGAAAGAAAGAAAGAAAGAGACAGACA